>BQNB010000799.1:9457-62414 GCA_026074375.1 Tanacetum coccineum
ATACGCGATTCAAAATCTTAAGAAGAGTGTTCGGACTCAGAGTCAAACAATAAAATAACTAGTGGAATTGACAAAGTACACCAAATGTCAATATTATCAAAAAGGAAATAAAATAAAGTCATGTTATCATTACATAAACATTTCTGCCCTCTGCAATCTAACTTAATACTACATATGTAGGTAATTATCATTACATAAACATTTCTGCCCTTTGCAATCTGACTTAATGGACCTATATTTAAAAATCCATAATAGGTATAAACGAATGGTTTTCACCTTAAACAAGATGTTAGACTCTAGTTTACTGAGATTACAAGATAAATGCTCAAAGTGTTAAGATCCTAAGTGAAGTTATCATTTTACCATCATGTGCCAAATATGATGATTTAAAACGTTTTCTTGTTCTATCATTTTTAGCATAATTCCCATTTTATAACTTCGTTTGACCCAACACGAAATCCCATGTTTAAGTTCATCTAAATACTACAGGTTTTAATTGGAAAATGGGGAAATTAATGTGAAAATATTGGTCTCAAACTCATTTTGAAAATCTGGGCACAATTTATGATTAGTTTGGCCGTTTTAGTCGTAACTCATTCATCCGAAATAGTTATGGATTTATTCAAAGAACCACATAGTCCTCATATGTTTTACCCTTCACCCATGTAGAAACCCAGTAACCTCCAAGTCAAATAAAATTAGTTATAAGCCTAACTATCTGCATTTCAAATTATGGATACACACTAAGTTTGTTTCCACGGTTTTGGTCGTATCTCGACCATCCGGAAGAGTTGGCGTTCCATCCAACTTGCTACTAGGACCTAACATATTAGCCTATTCATTAATGCAAAGATACAATATGATTTAAGCCAAAATTTTCCCATTGAAATACCAACTTTACTCGAAAGTTCAAAAAAAGAAAATAAAAAAATAGCCGAAAGTAACCATAATTAGTCAACACTTATAGGAATTACTATAATATATATAGATGGTGGTGATCCCAAAGATATGCGTAAGAATTTGAGAGGAGAGTAGCTCATATATGTACGAGTATCCATATATAATACTAATATTAACGTTCGAGGGAGAAAATAAGAAAACAGGATGTACGCGATAATCGGAATGGTCAGCGTATATATAACCGACCGATATAAAGAAAATAATATGACGTCATAAGATAGACGTATGAGAGCAAAATAATAACCAAGCATTATATATTCATTATTAATATAATAGCAATAAGGATGCAAAAGGGAGCATATAAGTTACCTGGCAAGCGTGCGCGGATATCGGTCAATGGTGAAGGACTCTTAAAATTTTTCAAAAAATGATTATAGTCTAGGGTTTTGAAAACGACCTAGTTCGCTATAACGAGTGCTCGGATACCAATTGATGTATAATTTTAATACGTATAATAATATAAAGTAAAGAAAATTCCAAAACTACCCTTGAGGACAAAGGTAGTAGGAAAAATCTTACAAAAATACTACACGTTTAACCGGTAAGTGATACCGGGTCGTTTTCCCAAAGACTTATGAAATTGAGACCTCGTTTGTTATTTGGACAATGACTTGAATTGGTTCGAAGATGATTTGTTTTCTAAAATCCTAATAGTGAGCAAATAAAGGCACAATTAAATCTAACAACGAAAAAACGATAACGGGAAATAAAGTAAACACGACAAATAAGCTAGAACACTAAAATTAAACCCTAAATACTTTTCTAAACTTTTCTAATCCTAAATGACTATTTAAAAGTAAAAAGCTAAGGAAATTCTAAACCAAGAGTAATTTAAGCTAAAAACGAAGAAAATGAGAACGAGGATCGAATCCCGTTCTTAAAAAAATGAACTTTCAAAATATTAACCCTACGGAAGTAAATTTCAACCTAAACCTAGAATATGATAAAAGAAAATTTTATAAAAAAGAAAATTATTTTTTTGATTATTTTTCTATTTTTATGATTTTTTAAAGTTTTTAACAAAATTAATTCACGAAAAATATAAAACTTTGACTAAAAATTCTAAGAAAATTCTTAAAAATCACTAAAGTTATAAGGATTATATGAAAAATAAGTCCTACGAATAAGCTGAAAAGAATAAGCCAGGAAAAAGGAAATAAACACTCGAAGTGCTTATGATAAAAAGAACTCAAAAAGGTGTTAAAACAATTGTGTTTGCAAACTTGGACGTAAAAGTCCCAAGGGCACGTTGGTGAGGGGTGTGTGTGTTGAGGCTTTATAAAAGGGTAGAGGCTAAGTTGAGGTCGGGGGTTCGAGTCTTGCTCACCAAGTTGTAAAACAGCTTATAATAAGCTATTTTTGTGAAAACAACTTTTCTAAAAGTCACTAATAAGCTAGAAACAGCTTAAAAATTAGACAGCCTATTCTTAGCCATTTTTTTACTTTTAAACAAAACTAAATAGGCTAGAAACTAAGATAAGCTAAAACTAGACTTAATAAGCTATAACTATACTAATGTCTAACCTAATAAGCTAGATATAAGCAACGAACTAAAAGCAATAAGCTTAGAAATCAAATAAGCATTTAAAGAGAAACTAGCAGTTTAAACAGACCAATAGGCACCTTTTGAGCTTAATTATAAGCACACAAAAAGATCCTTATGACTATAAGCCCTATACTTCCTTAAACCTTGACCAAAAAGCTATTTGAAAAAGCAAACAAAAGACATTTTGAAATTCAATTAAGCAGTAAAAAAAGAAAAAGCTACTTATGTTGATTTTGGTTTTTTTGGTTTTTTCTATGAAAAGCTAAAATAAGCTAAGGTACTAACCTAAATAAGCTATGAACTACTAAACATGAACCTAATAAGATAGTTAAGACAGGAACAAAACAAAAACTTATGGCAATATGCTAAAAATCACAAATAAGCACTTTGATTTAACTGTTAACCAAAAAGTCCCTTAAGGCAACTTTGAGCTTATTTTTCAATAAGCTAAAAGATCCTTATGGACTTTTGGCTTATACTACTTTAAAGTTTGACTAATAAGCTACCTAAAACCACTTTTAAAAAGTATTTTAAAACTCAAATGCTTAATGAAAAAAACTTCTTGAAAACTACTTATATACTCAGTGTATGCTGTGTTTACTACTTAATTTTTGAAAAGACAAATTCCTTATTTTAAGCTTAAAAATAGATAGATTAAATGAACTTTGTAAAAGAATACACACTGAATTAGATCTAACAATTACCTAAAAATCTACTGTTGTAACAAAAACTTGAAATTCTAAAAACTATTTTTACCTGCTGATTTTTAAGCTAGAAATTAGCTATTGACATATGAACAACTAAAACTTAATACTAACAAATACAGGCCTAGCAAATTATCTTCTATTCTAATAGAACACTAAAGTAACTATAATCCACTAGTTTTGTGAACTGCTAGAAATACAATAAAAACTAATGGCTTTAGGAACTGATGTTTTACTACAGGAATCTAAAGACATCTATGAAATGATGATTAAATCTGAGTAATCCCTAGGGGGGGGGGGTGGGTGGGAGGGGGGATTACATCTTTAAATCCTATCAATATAAACCTAAATATGAAGTTTGCATTCAATTTAAAAGACTAAATGGTTACAAGCAGTTCTGACATGCTTGAACCAAACACCCCTTTAACTTGATCAATCCCATTTTAGCTTATAGATTTAAGATTTAAAGAACAAATTTCTAATACCAGATAATATATAACTAAAAACAGACCTAATAAGCAAATCTCAATAACTAAATAAGCTGAAATGAAAAGCTACAAACTAATGCTATATTTTTGGTTTTTTCACTATTTTAAGACAAACGACAAGCAAATTATGTTCAAAGCTAACAATTACGCATAATAAGCATCTAACATCTATAATAAGCATTAATAAGCTACACTAAACAGATATAAGTAAGAAAAAAGCAATAATAAGCTAAAATGCAATTTTAAGCTACAAAATGTAAAGAGTAGACTTACAACTGCCTTTGCACAAAACAAGGCTTATAAATGCTCTTTTGAACTATCAACAAGCTTCAGCTTATCCTAAGATAAGCTGGTGGGGTCCTGAAGCCATCCCTTATTGCTTCCTTCCATAATAACTGTGGTAATTTTGAATGTCTGGATTTGAATAAGAAAAGGCTCAACTAAGCTCTTTTTGAAAGCTAGTATGAGTAAATTAGCTACTTAAAATAGATATTACAGCTAATAGAGAGAGCTTATTAGAAACAATGAAAGCTTATTAAAACAATTACAGTTAAGTAAAACAAATTAAATATCACAAGATTTAAAAGTGAACTACACTTTATAATTAAAACTGAACTCCATGCTTAAAAATGATTACAAAATATTTAAATGTACAGTTAAAAGAGCTAAAATTTACAATAAGTATGTTACACTAAGGCTACCCCAAAATTTAAAGCTAGAGCGAATCCTGTGAAGTGAAAAGGTCTTGTATTTATAAGCTTCTGTAGATAAGCTTCTAGGTTCTTGGATACAACGCTCCTTTCGTCTTGAATCTTAACCTTGAATCCCTTTTTTTTTTTACTTTTATTTTTTTTTTTTTTTTTGTTTTTTTTTATTTTTTTTTTTTTTTTTTTTCTTTGTTGTTTGTTTTTTTTTGGGGGGTTGTTTTTTTATTTTTTTGCCTATCATTAGATGCCTTCATGTAGCCCTTGGATCAAATTTGTAAGCCACACGATGCCAAGTTGCAATCCTAACATCTTAAGTTGTTGTTCTTTTGCACTATTTTTAGTGCAAAAATACCCCTTTTGGAGTGTGTTCCGTTGACCACTGTCTTTCCCCTGTCCTATTTGACCAATCATATCTTGATGGTGACGTTTTGATGCTGAGCTATAATCGTGTACCCCGAATCAGTGGTATCCACTCAATTAATTGAACTTTACCTTTTGTTTTGATCAGGGCTAATTATTAGGACGACGATGAACATTAACAACAACAGTTTCCCGCTTATGTGTTACTTTTATACTTTTATTTTGACCCATGTGTAGATTGGTTGAACCAGGCCTTCGAGATTAAAAAGAATTGGGCCTGGTGATGTTATTTGGGCTCGGGTTAAAAGGTGAAAGGTTAAATGGATTTGGTTATATGGCTAACGACCGTTAGTCTTTTTAATTAAAAAGGACTAACGGTGTTAATGTATAAGAACCATTTGTGAAATTTATTTAACATTGAGGGGCTGTTTTTGGAGATTTAAGGGTTTTGTCTTTTAGTGGGTTGACCAAGGGTTGACCGAGGTTGACTTTGTTGACCTTTGCTAGAAACTTCCGGCATTTTGTACCTAACCGTTCTCAGTGTTATGTTTTGTGCCTGTTTTATGACCGTATAATCTTGTCTGAATTTTGCATTATCCGTACCTACACATCAACAAATGACAAAACAACAATATACAAGCTAATTTGCACATTTCTCATATTAAGGCCATTTTGGTATAAAAAATAGATATTGGATTTCTCACACTATCAAAATCCCCTCCAAACATAAACGATAGGCCGTGCCTCACGCAATGTATATGCCTAAAAAACCAAATACCCTCAAAACTTCCCCAAACTAAATCTTTGAAAAGTAGCAAAGACTTTTATGGGGAAGTTAAGAAATCACAAGCTCACAAAGAACACCTCCATTTTCTAATTTTCAAAACTACACTTATGTTCTTTTTATGATTTTTTTAGCAACTAACTAGAATATTCTGACTTTTGTTATTTCCGTAACCGTTAGGGATCATAGAACAAGATACATTTCGATCCGAGAATGCCTCAAAAAGGATAAAATTCAACGTCCCCGATTTTCACTTGCTCAAACCACCTTAAAACGAATCACCGCTAAATATCAGTTAAGATGCTATTACTACTCATATTTGCAACTTGTGAACTTTTCACTTCCGATAATTATTATATCATAGGTGAATTTGCTATTTTGAATTTCAACCATGGATCAACATTTTGCAAAATTCTATGTTTCACGTTCCACCCGAGAATAATGAGTTTGAAGGCGAGATCATCCCATGTAGCGACTTTCGTATCGGCACATCCCAACCTTGCGGCTAAGTGACTAGGCTTTTGACACCCCACAGAGACTAGTATCGGGACTCACGGACCTTAGGTTTCAAAAACTCTCAGGTTTTCCGTAATATACAAAGCTTATTTAAAAACTTAAAAATGAAATAGTCAAAGTTTAAAAGCATATTTATATTTAACAAAAGATCTATTTAGTACTTCAATACCTTAATATTAAAACAAACAATTATGCAATTGTAACCTCACACTTTTAGAAGGCTGCAAAATCGGTTGTGAGCCGGCAAGATGCAGCAAACTTTTATCAGTCTCGGATTTTTATTCTTACTATGGGCTTTCGTTAGAAGGCTGTAACATCGGTTGTGAGCCGGCAAGATACAGCAAACTTTTATCAGCCCATAGTTTATAATTATTCTTATTATATTTTTTTCATTTTTCATCATTTCAAATATTTTTTTAAAAGAAACTTAAATCAGAGAAGACTTATTTTTGAAAAATTCAAGTAAATAACTGTGAACTAAGGAATAAAATTTTTTGCTATTCAACTACATAAAATTTGTTGATTTAAGTTTAATCTCCAAAAAGAGCACGTATGATTAGTCCGGTTAAGAGCTTTTGGGAGAAAAAGCCACAAATTACATACATGAGCTCTTAAGATTTCCAAATAATCCATGTTTAGCATCCAACTCATACTTAACTGTATCATTTTTCTCACTCATCTTCGTGAATTTCCTATCGAACGCTTAGCCAAAAGTTTAAGGACACAAGCAGAGCTCAACACGCTCGATCGGTTAAAAATTAATTCTTATTCTACACAGTAGGAAAGTCAAAATTCTTCTTATTCTACCCAGTAGGAAAGACAAAAATTTGTGACAAAACACTACTAAATTTTTGAAAAATTTAAATAATTCCATTTTTCCTTTTTTTTTATAAATTTTGGTGAGGAATACTGGGTACGAGAAGAACAACGGCCAAAGGTAGCATAGATCATATCGAACAACACACCCTGTTAATCAACCCGAAGGAATATGGAAACATCATAAGACTTAATAACATCATTCGTACATCTCTATATCGTAAAGTTGAAGTAACCTTATTGAACTTATTAATATGAGCATGGGGATTTTCCCTCTCATAACGTGAACGGTTAGCTTGAACATTGTAAGAAATTCGTTGTACTTTCAAAATGACGACATTAATTTTCCGGTAAAACAATCAGCTTCTCCAATCCTCCGTAGGGTGCACATAGAACTCTCCTTTGTACGGTTCCGCCATGGGTGCAACTTCAACGATAAGTACTGAAGCTCGTGTTCGACTAGTTGGAGCACGTCCATCTATTTCGATCCTCAGAATGGTTACGTTCGAATTATTTGGAAAATTGGAATTTCTAGTGCGCATGCACTAATCAAACAAATGAAATGATAAAATAAATGAGAAAAGAAAATATTTTTTTGTTTACCGAATAATCAACAAACTTAGGGTAACTCTCTTAAATAAATTTTACAAAAGAGGTGCGCCTTTTTCGTAAGTGACACAAATGGTAAATTTTTTGAATCTTTGGTTCGGGAACTTATTGATGGATAATACTTCAGTTGAAAGTATTATATGTTGGTGTTCTTTTACCAACTTTGTAAAAAAATTATTTCTTATATTCACGAATTCACAAAAAAAATCGAAAAATCCGGAAGAGCAAATATTTTTGTATTTTTCTTATTTATTAATCTTCTACTTATACTAAAAAGAAAAGAAAAATATTTTTTACTTTTTATATTTTTACTTTTTTTGTATTTTTGATTTTCTCAAAAGCGTAACTTTCGAAAACAAAAGGTTCTTCAAATCACGATCGACAAATACAAACGAAAGAATCTTAATCACAAATCCCCGGCAACGGCGCCAAAAACTTGATGTACAGATTTAATACGTATAATAATATAAAGTAAAGAAAATTCCAAAACTACCCTTGAGGACAAAGGTAGTAGGAAAAATCTTACAAAAATACTACACGTTTAACCGGTAAGTGATTACCGGGTCGTTTTCCCAAAGATTTATGAAATTGAGACATCGTTTGTTATTTGGACGAGACACTTGGATTGGTTCGAAGATGATTTGTTTTCTAAAATCCTAACAGTGAGCAAATAAAGGCACAATTAAATCTAACTATGAAAAAACAATAACGGGAGATAAAGTAAACACGACAAATAAGCTAGAACACTAAAATTAAACCCTAAAATAATTTCTAACATTTTCTAATAACTAAATGACATTTAAAAGTAAAAAGCCTAAGAAATTCTAAACGATAGTAATGTAAAGCTAAAAACGAAGAAAACGAGAACAGGGGATCGAATCCCATTCTTAAAAAAAAAATGAACTTTCAAAATATTAACCCTAGAGAAAGTAAATTTCAACCTAAACCTAGAATATGATAAAAGAAAATTTTATAAAACAAGAAAAATTATTTTTTGGATTATTTTTTCTAATTTTATGATTTTTAAGAGTTTTTTTTACCAAAATTAATTCACGAAAAATATAAAACTTTGACTAAAAATTCTAAGAAAATTCTTAAAAATCACTAAAGTTATAAGGATTGTATGAAAAATAAGTCCTACGAATAAGCTGAAAAGAATAAGCCATGGGGGGGGGAAAGGGGGGGAAAAAAAGGAAATAATGCACGCGAAAGTGCTTATGATAAAAAGACACACATCAAAAGGTGGGTAAAACACTTGTGTTTGCAAACTTGGACAGTAAAAGTCCCAAGGCACGTTGGTGAGATGGTGTTGTGTGTTGAGTCATTTAAAAAGATGAGCGAGGGTGAAGTATTGTTGGGTTCGGAGCCTTGCTCACCCACAATTTCCCCTCTTCCCTTTTTTTATTTTTGCTAAAACCTAAAAAGCAAAGTTATTAAGCAGGTAAAAATAAGCTGTTTTTGTGAAAACAACTTTTTTTTAAAAGTCACTAATAAGCTAGAAATCAGCTTAAAACAGATAACATATTTTTTTACTTTTAAACAAAACTAAATAAGCTAAAAACTGAAATAATCTACACTAGGACTAAATAAGCTATAAGTGACCTGAAACTACACTAATAAGCTAGTCTAGACTAGAAATAAGCAAAAAGAAAGGGCAATAAGCTGAAAAAGCACTATGGACAATTCTGCAAACCAAACAGACAGATAGGACACCTTTGAGCTTAATTTCCAATTAGCTAATGGATTCTTATGGGAATAAGCTCTACACCAACTTAAAGCTTATCTAAAAGACTATCTAAAACTTTAATCAAAAACTAATTTGAAACTCAATTAAGCAATTAAAAAGCTGAATGAAAATCTTCTTTTAACTTTCACCTATGTTTTTGGATTTTTAAGAAAAGACAAAATAAGCTAAAGCTAGACTCTATTAAGCTATGAACTACTAGGAACCAACCTAATAAGCTATTTTAAACAGCAACTAAACTAAAACTTAAACTATAAGCTAAAAAAAATCATAAATAAGCACTTTGATATAACTATTAACCAAACAGTCCCTTAAGGCAACTTTGAGCTTATTTTTCAATAAGCTAAAAGATCCTTATGGACTTTTGGCTTATACTACTTTAAAGTTTGACTAATAAGCTACCTAAAACCACTTTTAAAAAGTATTTTGAAACTCAAATGCTTAATGAAAAAGCTTCTTGAAAACTGCTTATATACTCAGTGTATGCTGTGTTTACTACCTGATTTTTGAAAAGACAAATTCCTTATTTTGAGCTTAAAAACAAATAGATTAATGAACTTTTAAAAGCAAATTAAGCTGAAATAGATCTACTATTACCTAAAATCTACTTGTGAACAAAATTTGAAAACTTAAAACCTACTTTTACTCTCTGAAATCTAAGCTAGAAATTGGCTATTAGGCTATTTAACTATCCTGATGCATTTGACACCCTAAGAGTCAAAACTTAAAACTAAAAGTGCAGGCTAATGATCTATGTTTCTACACTATGTAATAACTAAAACTAAAGACAATTTGATTAATGAAACTAGCTTGAACAAACTCAAACTCAAAATGCTCATACACCTGAGCTTATGGCCACAGATTCAAACAACCTACACATAAGCTATCTATAAACTTATTTAACCTAAGAAGAACTTCAAAACCTAATCTTATAAGCTTAACTTTAAGATTGAAACTAAATATATAAGGCCAAATGGCTAAGGGCAGTACTAACTTAAGTTAATACTGCCTGAACCAAACACCCCTTTAAAATGTGAAATCTCATTTTTAGCTTATAAAATTAAGAGATCAGTTTTGAAACTCAAATACCAGATTATATCAAGCTTATAACAAACCTAATGAACAGATTTAAGCAACTGATTAAGCAGAATTAATAAGCTACAAGACTATGCTAATATTTTTGGTATTTTTGGTTGTTTTATAACAAATAAGTGCAACTAAGATTTTAAACTATCAATCAAACATCATAAGAACATAACAACTATAATAAGCACTATTAAGCAAAACTAAACAGCAATAAGCAGTAAATAAGCAATATTAAACTAATTTGCAGTTTTAAAGCTAGAAAAAGAAAATGAAGACTTACAAAGGCCTTTGCACAAACAAGGCTTATCAAATGCTCTTATGAGCTAATCAACAAGCTCTAGCTTATCATAGATAAGCTAGTGAGGTCCTGGAAACCCATCCATGTCTGGTTTCCCTTCCAAATTTAAGCTGAGGTAATTTTGGGAGTGAATTTGAGTAACAATAAGCTCATTTTAGCTTTTAAGAGCTTAAATGATAATATATCTAGCTTATGAGTTAAAATGACAGCTTATTGAACTTTAGAGAGCTTAAAAGAGCTTATTAAACCATAATTCATTTAAAAGAAAACAGGATTTAACAAATGCACAATATGAAAACTAAACTTTTAATTGATATTAAAACTGATTACAAGCTTTGTAATGGAAAGTTACATTGATTAAAAAAATGATAAGCTAAAACTTACATTTATAAAAGTTACACTAAAAATTACACTAAGCTACACTAAAAACTACTCCTAGATATATTTTGTGAGTGAGTGAGGAGCTCTTTATATAGGCAGAGAGAGAAGCTTCTATGTCTTTTTTACACGCTCCTCTTGGATTTGATCTTAACCCTTGAATCCTTGCCAATCATTAGATGCCCTACCTTTACCGTTGGATCAAAAATGTGATCACATGGATTGCCAGTGTGGCATTCCTTGTGTCAGAGTCTTGTGCTTCTTTTGGCTTGCTTTTAGTGTAAAATTTCCCATCAAGGTGTGTTTGTTCAAAATCCCGCGTGTCATTCTTGTTGGAGTCTTGACCAACCATAATCCTTTGGTGATGTTTCGTTTTGCTGTGGTGTAGCTTGGTATTAAGCATCTTGTGGCCAAGTGAAAGGAGTGGGTTAATTGGATTTTAATTGAGTTAAAATGAGAAGGGTGAATTGAGGGAGACGGTGAACAGTGAAAACTGTTTTTCCCGCCCCCCAATTGTTATATGTTTGTGTTTGACTGAGGGGTTTGGGACGTTGACCTGGGATTTTATAAAAAATAAATGGGCCACCGGTTTATTATTTAGGCTCGGGCTTGGTTTAAAAGGTTTAGTTATTAAGAGATAACGACCGTTAGTCTTTATAATAAAAAGACTAACGGTGTTAGGGTTTTAAGGACTTATTGTGAATTTGGTTTAACATTAAGGCTCATTTGGGTATTTTGAAGGTTTTGTCTTTTTGTGAGTTGACCATTGTTGACCAAGGTTGACTTTGTTGACCTTTTGCTAAAAAACTTCTGGCTCTTGTGCACTCTATCCGTTCCCGTGTTCGTGTTTGTTCGGTTTTGACCATTTTCTTGTGATTTTTGCAATATCTGTATCTACACATTCACAAACAACAAAATACACAAATACAAGCATATTTTTGCACATTTTGATTATTTAAAGGTCACTTTTGACTTGAAATAGATATGTGATTTCTCACATATCAGTCGCCTTTTCTGGAGCATTGAGATCGGTATTAAATTATATGAGTGTACCGGTTGTATATTAAATTATAGAACTTGTTTTTGTGATGTATCCCGAGACCGCATAGTAAGTATTAGGATTTGCTTGATAAGAGGCACTAGGACTAACCCATGTTTTAAACCAGTCATTGTTATGATGGTCACACCAATCATATAACTATCCCACACCCTTGCCATGCACTCACCTTTAGTGCAGAATACCCTTAGTACAACCCTTCGAGCCTATCCTTTTTCACGGTTCTCGTAATTTTTTGGTTATGTTGGACTATTAATAAAGAACATTGTTCACCCTTAAACCAATCGTTACACCCAAATCGCCTTAGCCTACCTTGTATGTACTCGCTTTTAGTACATTATTGTTTTAACCCAAGTTAATTATTGAGTACACGGTTGCTAAGTCCTTATCCTTGTAAATACTATTTTGGGACGATTGGGATTCATAGTAGTATTTATTTCGCGGATGAATAGGGAAGAAAAGTTAAGTCAATACCCCCATACATTTGTTAGATGATCTCCATGTTATTTTGATCCACCTCAAATCGGGTCAATAGTTAGATTGTAAATATCGAGCATGTAAAAGCTCAAGTGTAGGGGTACGTGTTATAAACCCCAAGTTATGATGTATTATGTTATTCAAACAAAAAAAGAGAGAAAAGAAAAAAGAAAGAGATTGATGTAGAGTCTGTATATCTTCGTCCGAGTCTTGGCTTAGCAACCAAACCAAAGTGTATTCGTGTAAATAATTAGTTAATCCTTCCACTCTAAATTCACCCAAAGCCACACAAATGTGTCCCATTCGTTTTTGTTTCCATTACATGTTATCTTACACCTACACCCCACAACCCTTTAAAAGACCTCTTAGATAGTAATGAATAATGCTTGCGCCTAGCGATGGAGGTTTGATTCTTTACCAATCTTATGGTAATTTATATGCTATGACAGGTAGTGAGTGTTGATTTTCCGTTTCCCCCTTTATGTTATAATTTATTATACACCCGAGAGAAATAGAGAATCTCAAACACTTATGTGAGGTGCTAGTATGTACTTTCCGTGTTTTTAATTACGAGGTCTAGAAGGTTGTGTTGTAAAATACTTTTAAAGAGTAGGTAAAAATGACCCTCATATTGCTATTTTCTAGGTAGAAAAGCCCATTTGCTTGAGGACAAGCAAATCCCAAATGTAGGGGTATTTGATGAGGTATCATTTTATACACTTTTTCGGGGCCGTTTAACCTCCTAAATCGTGTGTTTATGCCCAAAATAGGCACTTAATCATTTCTTTTCAGGTATTTTGCATTTGGAAGAAATACATGTGACTTGGGCTCATTTGGAGCAGAAACGGACAAGACTACGGACCTACACCAACATTGCTCAAGAATTTCTCCTTAGAAGTTGGAGACAGCGTCACAGATTACACGTGACACCGTCACAACGATATCCAAGACGGCGTCACAAGATATCAAGACGGCGTTAGATTGTATGACCCATCCCATTATCTAGAATATTCTTGTCACGACGGCGTCACGATTAAAACGCGACGCCGTCGCAGCGATTTTCCTATATATACAAACCCAAAATTAAGGTTTTAGGTATGTAACTTTAGAATAAAAAGAGGGTATGAACCCTAGTTCATTTAGCAGCTGTTAGGGACGATATTAGGGCCTCAAAACCCTATTGTACTTCCTTTAATTTATGTTCTAATCAAGTAAGACTTATTTAATCATTCAATATGTCTTATTGTGTGATTCTTATTTGTTTTTGCTTTATCTATAACATGCTTTGCTAAACCTTCTATTGTGTTTATTTATGATTGTATGAAACCTAGGATGTAGATCTAGAAAAAATTTTTTTTTTTTTTTTTATTAAATAAAAATTTTAAAAAAACCAAAAATTTTCCCACACACAAAACCAGACAAAAATTTTTAAATGGTCGTGCTTCTTGTGATGAATATGCATGTTAGGTCTTAGAAAACCAGCTTTTGTCTGTATCGTTGTTGATATGTCTAGGAAAACATGATTGTATAGAAAGGATACCATTGGGTAACAGTCTTCATACAACCTTGCCCCCTATATGGTTGATCCACTCTTAATATATTTCAAATGCATTTAATATACTCTTAGGGGCCTTGTAATAGTCTTCATACTACCTTACTTGTGCGTTGCCTTAACAGAATATTAAATAGACGGCGGGTTCGTGTAATTCATTCATGACTTAGGAAATAATTACATAGATCATCACAAGTGTGACAAAGCAACAACACTAGGAGAAGCAATCTAGGGAGTAATACATGATTAAATAAACACAGTCTTTTATTATATTGTTATCACCAGTAGTTTAGTTTATATTTAGTTTAATGCTAACCAACCAACCTCTCAAATATATGATTTACTTGCTTTCTTATAAACATAAAAATACAAAAAGAATCATCTCTCAACCCTTAGAATTCTGTTAGACCGTGATAAAGCCTTCCCAACCTATTCCCCTAAAGAACGACAACAACCCTCGAGTCTTGCCTATACTAATACTATAACGGTTAGGTACTCTACCTAGGGAGTTGTAAAACTTCGTGTAAAAGTCTTACGACGACCGCATCAATCCACCTCAAATCGGGTCATTAGTTAGATTGTAAATAATCGAGTATGTAAAAGTTCAAGTGTAGTGGTGTATCTATAAACCTCCATGATGTATTATATGTTTAAGCAATGGCAGAGTAAAAGTGTACAAAAAATGTATATAAAAAATGTATTATAAAAGAAATGTCACTATAAATAAGAGTGAAAAAATGTATGGGCTGTCATTTGCTTCATGTTTTTGTTATCATAGAGTTCAGAAAGGAAAAGAAGAGATTGATGTAGAGTTGAGTAGGAGTTTTAATATTTTGCTCGGCGTCTTTTGGTTAGAAAACCAAAACAACGTGTATTCTTATAAATAATTAGCTAACCCTTCCACTCCAAATTCACCCAAAGTCACCACCCAAATATATCATATCCGCATCCGTTTTAGTTAATGTTATCTTACACCCACACCATGTGACCTTTTAAAAGACCTCTTAGATAGTAATGAATAATGCTTGCGCCTAACGGTGGATGTTTGATCCTTTACCAAGCCTATGGTAATTTATATACTATGACAGGTAATGAGTGTTGATTTTCCGTTTCCCATAGTTCTTATAATATATTATACATTCGAGTAAAAGAGAGATTCTCAAACACTTATGTGAGGTGCTAGTATATACTTTTCGTGCTTTTAATTACGAGGTCTAGAAGGTTGTGTAGTAAAATGCTTTTAAAGAGTAGGTTAAATGACCCTAATATTGCTATTGTCTAGGTAGAAAAACCCATTTGCTTGAGGACAAGCAAATTCCAAGTGTAGGGGTATTTGATGAGGTGTCATTTTATACACTATTTCAGGGTCATTTAACCCCCTAAATCATGCAAATATGCCTAGATTATGTGCTTAATCGTTTGTTTTCAGGTTTTTAGCACTTGGATGCCATTTTGAGGAAATACACGTGACTTAGGCTCATTTGGAGAAGAAACAGACAAGACTACGACTCTACACCAAATCCTTGAAGAAGTTGTGCATATAGAGTGTGGAGACGGCGTCGCGAGTTTCAAGCGACGGCTTCAGGACGTTTGAAGTGATGGTGTCAGAGATCTGGTGACGGCGTCAAAACGTGGCCGACCTAAAAAAACCCTAGAAGATTCTGTGTCACGTGATTGAGAAGATCAGTTCACTTGTGAGCGAAGTACCATATATTGTTTTGGTCATAACTCCTTCATACGAACTTGGATTTCGACGATTCAACAGCCCACGCGATCGCAGCAAGAAAATATACGATTTCACGAAAAATGACGCTGCGACGGCGTCGTAGTTTTTGGTGACGGCGTCGGGATTGCCGACCTAGGGTTCTCCTATAAATATAGACTCATAACTTCGTTTTTATCAAGCCCCAGTTCTAAGTCCGATTCTAGAGTTTGGGTAGGTATTTTTTTTCAGCAACTTAGAAGACCTAATTCATTTCATAAACATCTTGTAATGGTTTGATTATCACTTATATCTTAATTCATGTCTTCAATTCCTTTTGTTGATTATGATTTAAGTATGCTTGGATAATTCATCTAGTATTTATTTGGGTATGCATGAAGCTTGTCATTGATTGATTATATCTTGTTGTTTGTGACAAATTCAATGAGTATAATTGATTATAGTTTATAATTCTTGTTTCCTATTGCTTCTTGTTGATGAATGTGCTCGTTAGGCTTTAGAAAACCAGCTTTTGTCTGTATCGCTGTTGACATGTCTAGGAAAACGCAAGTGTGTAGATAGGATACCATCGGTAGCAGTCTTCATACTACCTTACCCCTTATATGGTTGACCCCTCTTAAGATATTTCAAATGCATGTAATGTACTCTTAGGGGCTTTGTAATAGTCTTCAAACTACCTTACTTGTGTGTTGCCCTAACGGAATATTACATAGACGGCGGGTTCATGTAATCAGTTCATGACCTAGAAAATACTACACATCACATCACAAGTGTGACAAAGAAATAGGTAGAATTGGATAGCTAGCAAGGAGTAGTGCATCCCAAGTGAATATGTTTCGTTGTATAATTGTTATTTAGTTTATTAGTTTAACTAGCTTAAAACCAAAACCTCTCTAAAACCAAAATTTACTTGCTTTCATAAAATATAAAAACACAAAAATAATCTTTTTTCAACCCTTAGACCTTAGTGAACATTCGATCCGGCCTTCGTGCTATTCCCCTAGAAAACGATAACAACCTCCGAGTCTTGCCTATACTACACTGCAACGATTAGGTACACTGCCTAGAGGAGTGTAAAACTTCCTGTGAAGCCTTATGAGACCCGCATCAGTTGCTGCTGAAACACATCGTCCTAATCAATTTACCGTGACCCGGATATCGATGAATCAGTTAGTCAACAAGTTGAACATTTCTTCAGTGTTAATCACCCTTTGGTGGTACCTCGATATTTGACATTATGGGACAGGTGGGCATCTTTTTTTCCATCTGTTATTTTCATTCAATCAAACATCATTTGATCACGAGGCTTGCAATTTAAAGGGTATTTTGTTACATTTTTTAATTGGTGAGTGAAATTGATTTTGTTGTGTTTTAAAATTGTTTCTGCTAATGAAATATATATATAAAAATTATTAATACACAACAGCAGTCACGACAAGTAGTTAAGTTTCACACATGATTGAATTAAAACATTGACAAGGTTGATTTAAAATAAGGTTATGACGTCATCAACTAGAATATAAATTATGAACATATAAATAATGTCAAAAGTTCAATATAGACCCAATATTTGTCATAGACCCAATGAACCAATCTTATCCACTCATTTTTTCATCAAAAATAAAAAAACTCACTTTCCATCTCTTTTTTAAAAATTAAATATCTCACACACAGTTAATCGTTAGGCAAAACAAAGCATACCATCACGACGAGAATTAAATTATCTTTCTATAGAGGGGCGACACTATGTACTTTCGACGAACTTTTTTTTATAATTTTATGAGTCATTTTACGATTTTATGAAATGTATATGATTTATAATCATATATGATTTTATGAATAATCATATATGGATTCGTTTTACGAATCTATTGATTCTCTTACGAATCATATATGATTTTGTAATTAGTTGACTGAAACAATAATTGAAAAAAAACTTCGTCGGAATACAAATCTATATGATTTTTTGAATTCATATTGATTTTAATGAAAATCATATATGATCCGTTATTACGCGAATCATATATGATTCGTATACGAATCATATATGATTTCGTCAATTCGTGACTGAAGAAAAAAAATCGAAAAAAAGTTCCTCGAAAGTATATCGTGTCGTTTTTTAATTGGTGAGTGAAATTGATTTTGTTGTGTTTTAAAATTGTTTCGGCTAATGAAATATATATATATAAATTATTAATACACAACAGCAGTCACGACAAGTAGTTAAGTATCACACATGATTGAATTAAAACATTGACAAGGTTGATTTAAAATAAGGTTATGACGTCATCAACTAGAATATAAATTATGAACATATAAATAATAGCTTAAGGGTGTACACACTTTTGACGTGCTACATGGTCATGGTGATTCCCCTAAGAAGTACTTTTTTCAAATATGTGTTTTTAGTTGTTACTACTGATAGATTTACTTAGATCCTTGGTGTGATTATAGGCAAAATAGGCAAGTTTGTCAAAAACAGTGTCTTAATTTTGAAGTTTTGAATCATTGCTTTTATGTGACTTCATATGAATTACAAATGCTCATGAAGTTTATAGACTACAAAACTGTTTGGAAATCTGGTTGACTAAAAATAAATATCTGCGTGCTTATAATTTTGATAAACTGTATACAGTATATATGTTTTTTAACACGTGGATAACTAAGTAGCGCTCAGCGTTAATTTTTTTAAGATGTTTTGGTCTTTGCTATCGTCAAAGACAGTTCGTGTATTTTGTCAAAATTCAAAAGAGCAGAGATTAGTTACTAGAGATTTTGCTTAGGTTCCATGTGCTTTCATAGCACTTCTGAAATATTTCTGCAACTTATCTTAAAATTGTATCATTAATTGTTTCGGTTGTGTGCAGCTATGGCTGGAGCTTTAATTCATGTTGCGTGCTTCGCTGCAGTTGACCGTCAAAAGAAATTTTTGATAAATGGAACCGGAAAGTCAAAAAGAGCAGGTAAAATGATGTGTAATACATATGCGTCGCCCATGAGGATGAGGACGTTTTCAGGGTTAAGAGGGTCCAAAGCGCTGGACAACATCATGAGGACGGGCACAGATTTTCATTCTGAAGTTGCTATAGCAACTATTGTTAGAAGAAAACGAGTGACTTGAATTGTACCAAAAGCTATGTTTAAGCGGTTTACTGAAAAGGCTATAAAGGTTATTATGCTCGCTCAAGAGGAGGCACATCGTCTGGGTCACAATTTTGTGGGCACATAATAGATATAGTTGGGTCTTATTGGTGAAGGAACTGGTACTGCTGCCAAGGTTTTGAAGTCAATGGGAATTAACTTGAAGGATGCACGTGTGAAGGTCGAGAAAATTATTGGCAGGGATTGTAAAAAAGAGGAAGAAGGCACGTAAGGAGGAAAAGCTATTTATGTAAAACAAAGGTATGCCGACTGAAATTTGAGCTACTAGAAATCAGTGCACACTTTTGTAAACAGATGTAAGCTAGGAAAGCTAGCCATACTAGCACTCTCATTTTGTAAACACCTGATATGCTATGCAGCAACCGCAAGTGTAACCCAAATCTTAACTTAGACATCTAATACATCATGTACATCCATAAAGCATTCGCCATAAGAACCACGCCCTGCAGCGAAGCGCGGGCCAATATCCTCGTTATAATTCAAATATTGTTTAAAATATTAAATGCACTGTATGAGGCATCACATTTACTAGTCGGGTACCCCGCGTTGTGGCGGCGGGTACGCGTGTGAGTATACTAGCGAGAATCTTTTCGAAATACTTTTTTTCAATGGTAGTTTTCAGTTGTATAATGGTTTAAGTCTTTAACTTTTGATCAAATGGTTGCAATTAATTTTATTAACCAAAGTGTTGCAATTAATTCCACTTCGGTTGCTTTTTTTGGGGGTGGGGGAGGGGGATTTAGGGTCGGATTTAAGGTGTGTTATCTATACTATCTATAAAATATTTTCATACAAAAGTTGAAAACTGAAAACTGAAACTGAAAAATTTAATGCTGAAAGTATTTAAGGAAACTTTGTCAAGCAATTAAACTTGAAACTTGAAAAATCAGTATTTTAAGAAACGTTGAAAATTGAAAAATCACTACATTATAAAAGGTGTACACACAAATGTTGAAATGTTTAATCAACAATTAATTTCAAAAATAATTAAAAACAAATCAAGGCATTAATACACGAGTTTAAAATTACCTAAACTTACGATGGAAGCCTCGAGAATTTCGGGCCACACCACCCTTCCAATTTGATCTGCTATAAATATAAGCCTAAACATATCAACCAAAATCATAAACAATAATTCTTCTGAGAATTTAGGTTTTCTTTCAACTACCACCAACCAGCCTTACCACCATTGGACCTCACCACCGCTGAACCTGCCACCGAAAACCCTTTTGCCTCCGTCGAAAAGTTTGTAGGTTTTTTAATTGAGTCTTTAATAGATCAATGATTATTAATCACGTTTTGAAGTTTTTTAATGGGTCAATGTATTTATTAGTATATCTGGGTTTATATAGTTTTTTTGCGTTTTTTGTTACAGCTGGAAAGTTGCTGCCGCCGCCACCACCCTCTCGCCGGAACGTCGCTGCCACTGCTGTATCACTGGAAGGTTCGTTTTATGGATCCGAGTTTTTACCAATTCTTTTGCATTTTTTGTTATATATATATATATATATATATATATATATATATATATATGTCTCGCCAAAATTGTTTTTCTTTGCCGGAATTTTTTTGCGTCTTTTTGTTTTTCTTATAGATATATCTCGCCGGAAAAGGTGTTGTCGCCGCTGTAGTCTCACCGGATACCTTGATGATGACTTCACTGGAAACCTTGTTGCAATATTGTGGAAACGTTGAAATGTATTTTAGGAAACGTTGATTACTTGAAAGTCTGTAAAACACAAGTGAGAAAAGTATTCAAAACTTATTTTTGGCAAATATTGAATCAACAATTAATCTAAAGAAAGTTTTATGATTTAAACGAAATGTTCGGAGGAAGCATTCGTGTTTCGAGTTAACTATATCCCAATAAACAAGGTCAACTACCTCCAAATTCATTCATTATTAACAATGCACATCTATCATCATCATCATAGTTATATATGATTCTGCATTCGCGCTTGAAAATCTATTTTAGGCAACAAAGTTAAAAAATGAAATGTTGAAAAAATATTTTGAGAAATTTAACCAATGATGTATAAATCAACAAGCCTACTAGGCAATGATAGGAAAAGAAGTCAAAGGAAGTCATTGTAGGAAAGTATGGGCTAGACGAATAAATAAACCCGCATGCAAACTAGGAAATGATATGAAAGGAAGTCAAAAACTTAAACTAGGGCGGGAATGTTTTTTTTTCATAATCTTGATGTAGGAACCCACTCCTATATAAACAACCATAATGTAGGAACCCATTCATTCAAGGTTAGTTTCATTCACTTACATTGACATAGAAGAAAAGATGGAATTGAGAAATGAAATACAAGTTGATGATGATCTTGAGGTTTGTTTTCTTTACACTTTTAATTATCGCAAAGACTAAATTAACTTTTCCAAACCTAATGACAAATCAGGTTTGATTATCGCAATTCCTGTTTTCTTTAGATACACATATTACAGATTTGGTTTTGTTTGTGGTTTCTGTAGGGAAAGCTTCATTTAGAGTTGTTATTAATGTTGAAGCTGAGGTTAAGGATGTCAAATGAATATACATATCACAATTCCTGATATGTTAAGTTATAGATGTATAGATTTTTGATATTTGTTGTAAAACATCATACGTAGCAGTTGCTAATACTCAAGCAAATGTATCAGTTTACATACATGTAGCCTGTTGTAATGTTATTCGTTATTATTTTTCAAGTTGTATCAAATAATTTGTCTTTTTAAATAACTTGTATAGCTTCATCTAGAACTACTAATTATGGTGAAGGTGAGGCTAAGGACAACATATCATAAACTCTTGTTTTCATTAAGAGTAAATTGTATTCGTGCTTACCATAACATAGCATGTAGATGTAATAATTTTGGATCTCTCTTAAAATTAATTCTTTTTCATTTCGGATTTTAGTAATCGCATTCGTGCTTACCATAACATAGCATGTCGTTAATCATCTGTCGCTAGGAATTTTCGCCGCTATGTGCGGGTACTCGCCTAGTAATATGGTACAGGTTTAGCCGTGTAATGCTTTATTTAATTTTGGAAATTAAAATCGGGGCTAAAATTAAGATATTAACCCTTTATATAGAAATATAAAGGTATAGATATAGATATGCATTAAAAAGCTTCGATTACTTAGTTGTTGAAAACGCATTTTACTTGGATTAAGAATATTGATTTATCTAATGATTTTCATATATCGTATCAATGTATCTTGTAAGACAAAGGGCTGCATTACTGGCATAAAACATGCGGCAGGTCAATTTTGTGAAATTTTATGTCATATTTGGTGAAATAGTGTGAAATTCTATAGGGTTTTTTTAACTTGTGCTTTAGGGGCATAAGATAAAAAGACAAGGATCCACAAAATAGTACAGAAAAATACATAGGGACTCATAAAAATTTGTGGGTCTCCGTGTACTTTTTTGTACATTTATGTGGGTCACTGTGTATTTTTCTATATTTTTTTCTCTTCTTATCTTGTGCTCCTACGGCACAAGTTAGAAAAACCTAATTCTATATGCTATATGAGTGTCTAAAACTCTGTATTCTCTCCGTCTCATTTTTATTGTTCATGTTTTATTTTTGGAATGTCCCAATTTAATTGTTCACTACTAAAAATAGATAGGGAAGTTTGATCAAGTTTAATATATTACCCTTGTTTGAAATTATTATTACAAACTTTAAAGAAGACTTTAATTAATTAGTTAAGGGTAAAACTGTCATTCTATCAAAAAGTAAGAAAGAGAAACAGTAATAAATGCACTTTTTTTAAACTGTGTGTTTTTTATCGGAGGACAATAATTTTGGAACGAATGGAGTATATCTTTTTAAAAAAGTTGTACACAAAACTTTTAGTGCATATTACTAATAATTCTTAAAATGAAGGAAGTAGCTGAAATTTTATCATAAACGTGATAACACATAGTTTGGCATGTTCAACGTGCAATATTATAGCGGGAAAGTGAATATAAGGTTGTTATGCATTTAAGCTTACATACAAAACCATTACAAATCACGAAAAAATACATCATTTTGATTATTATTCTTTCAATATTTGAGTAGTGAACTAATATATGCGTAGTAAAACGCTTTTTATAGTGTATTAAATCAAAACATTGTCGAATCTAGAACTAATTAGTTTGTTAATAAAAACACCCAACAATATGATGTAGAAAAAACATGCATCAAAGTGAACCCAAATTTGGTGATGTTGTGATGCAATCATAAGAAAACACTAATATTGTGAATGACATGATACATATGAGGTAGATTTCAAGTTTTTCTTGTTACAACGATGAAATTTTTAAAGGTTTTACATGCAAGTTTAAATGCATGACAGATTGAGAGCTCATATTCACTTTTTCTATCTCTATCTCTACTACTTTATAAAGCATTTAGCCAATTTTCTAAAAATAGAATTAAGTAAAAAACATTTCTTTTTTAGGAAAGTTTATAATGTATATGTTTTATTAATATTGAGGTCAAAGTAACTGAAAATTAAGGTTCTATTTTGTAACAGTCCATTTAAGTGTATTAATGTAGTCTATTTGTAACGGTCCATCCATTTCAACCCACTATGAAGCACTATTTAAGTGTATTAAGTGTAAATCATAAACCTAAGGAGTATAAAAACCTAACACACTGAATAAAATTACTCCATCATTATTTTTCATCTCTCTATGTTTTCTCTCTCTAAAAAGCACAAACACCTCTCACTCTCTCTTTTAAAACCACCAAATCCCGCTGCCACACATATGAAATTTCGCCGCCACCACCATTTAGTTCTGCCGCCACCTTTGCCAACATCATGTGCCGTCACAACGACCGGTTTACATTGTTTAGGTGGGTTTGGCTGGTTGTTTTGAAGTAGGTGGTTTGGCCGGTGCTTTTTGTATTTGTGGTTTTGATTGTGGTGGTTAGTGATTGAGATCAAATAGGAACTGGTTTTTGGTTTATGTCATGGTGGTTTCGTGGTTTCGTTTTCGGGTCTTAGCCGGATCTTGGTATGTAGTTTTAGCCTTAAACCGTTGTTGTGAAAATGTTGTGGCGAAAGGCTTTCTTTGTTTTGTGTTAGATCTAATTCCTTGTAAAACTTTGGACTTAAAGATTGTTTTATGTCGTGATGAAAATCATATGTTATGATGGGAGATGAAAGTATATATAATTGCGGCGTGTAAAACGAGTTTTCAAGGTTTGTAAACTTGCTTTTTATATTTTTGTTAGTTTTTGTATTTGTATGCTTTTTGTATTGTTTTGAACTTTTGTTAGTTGATGAGTTATCTCTACTTCTCTACTATCTTGTAAAGGATTTAGGACATTCCTAAAATAGAAGTCTTAAAACAATTAAGAACAAAAAATATTTCTTTAAAAGGAAATTAACAAACTATTAGTCAATATTATATTATTGTTCATCCCAACTGAAAATTAAAGTGTCTTCATGCACTTTATTTCGTAACATGCTTATTTTGTAAGAGTCCCTTTAAGTGCATTCATGTGATCTATTTGTAAAAGTTCATTAAACATCATTTAAGTGTCAATAAGTATCTATTATAAACTTCTAAACTATATTCTAATGCATTTAGGACATTAAGCTAAATGGTAAGATTTAAAATTAAGACATTTTAACTTGTTTATTAAAGAAAGTTTCAAAATATATGAATATAACGCATGGTCATAGTAACATTAACAGCACATTATATTCTGAAAATTAAATCTAAAATTGTAACGGTTCATTAAAAATAAAGTTGTAAGTTTGTAACAGTCCATTCTATTTAAAAACACAAAGAACTATCTCTCTCTTTCTATTCATATAGCTCCTTCAAACAAAATGGATTTTTATGTATTAAAAAGCCCATTTAAACATTAGTAACCGCTGTATATTATTAATACAAATCCAACGCAAAACTCAATATAAAAAACAGGTTCTCTTTCCTCTTCACAACCTAAAAACACACACCACGGCCCTCTTTAAAAAACTAGCAACAAAAAACGTCTAAAATTCAATGCTTTAATAAAGCCTCAATAAAAACATTTGGGCCTCACAAAAAATTTAAATTTTTATATAACCATCACTTAAACAAAAGATCATACGTTTCTCATTAACCTCTTTATGGCCTAAAATTTTTTATCACACAATGCTTACTAGTAATTAGTAATAAATATATACATTCAATCTCTCATCAACCTAGCCACTATATAAAGTCAATACACAACCAAATCTTTAAGTACGCAAACATATTATATCAACAACGTGGATAATAAAAAATTGATCATCAACATTCTTACTAAAAAATACAATTAATATATTACATGATACAAAACAATAATGCATAAATCATCTTATCATTTTTTTCCTTTTTAAAACATAATTAAATAAAATTAACAATTAACTAATGATATTTTTAAAATATCCATCACTAAAAAATAAACTTAATATAACACATGATACAAAATGATAATGCATAAATCATCTTATCTTTTTTCTTCTTTAAAACACCACTAAATAAAATTTACATGACATTAAGCGGGTCATAGAAACCAATCTTTTATGTAGTTAAACTTTCTGACACCGCATTTTTCAACCATGCAATGGACCACTATTTATGACCACAGCTTAGCAATATAGACACCATCAGATGGCGCTAAAATCACTACTCTCTATGCTTAAATGTTATTGTATATAATATTACACGTCCAAAATAATTAGCAATAGTTGTGACCACCGTTTTCGTATCGTCGTTGCTCCGTGATGCACGGGTTGTCTGCCATTTTTTTATGAAATAGTGTGCGGTAAAGTTGTTTCCTAAAGCTATTTATATGCGTAAAGTTAGCATCGTGAGAAACATATAACCGCTTAAAAAAAATTGATTATAAGGTGTCCGCTGCCGTAATGTGCGGCTACCCTGCTATAAAAGCTTTTTATAATGTTACTAAATTCATAAGAAAAAACAAGCTAATTTCCAATAATAACTTTTGTTGATCATTTTTTTCCCTCTATAAATGCAATTCATCAAAAAGATATTGCTATTGCCAAAAAATATAATCACACAGGCACCCGCCGTCGCATTGCGCGGGTACCCGGCTAGTGTTACAAAGCGTATCAAAACCCCTAGCTTGTAAATAGTATTTAAAAAGAGTTAAAATATATAGGGTTTTTCTATCTTGTGCCCCTAAGGCACATGATAAGAATGCAAAAAATATACAGGGCCCACAGAAAAAGACACAGGGATCCATAAAAAATACATTTTTTGTGAATCATTGTGTCATTTTTTATGGGCCCTGTGTACTTTTTATGTACTTTTAGCATTCTTATCATGTACCTCTGAGGCACAAGATAGAAAACCCAAATATATAATAACTGCTCATTGTATTATCACACGCATAGTACAAAGGATATACAACATAGGTGCTACTATTGGTACCCCTGGCCCACCGAATAGTACAAAAAAAGGTACAAAAGATTCCTTTTGTACCTCCCTTTTACAGTACAACGCAGTTTTATA
Source organism: Tanacetum coccineum (assembly GCA_026074375.1). NCBI lineage: Eukaryota > Viridiplantae > Streptophyta > Magnoliopsida > Asterales > Asteraceae > Tanacetum > Tanacetum coccineum. Next base: position 35,925 of record BQNB010000799.1, read on the forward strand.
TCAGGTTATGTTCCGTATTTTTTGACAGTTTCATACTTTTGACTCGTTAAACTTTATAATTTTTATTCCGCGTTTTCAGTTTCACAGTTTTATAATATAAGCAAAATTATAAAAATTAAAAAAAAAAACAAAAAAAACCCGGAAAAACAGGGGGTACAAATGGTGTTCCAGGAGGGGTACGTATAACACAAGCCATACAACATATTTTGTGTGGGTGCAAACAATAAACGACATACTTTATGGTCCAAAGTGCAAACAATAAACTAGAGTTCAACATGACAAAAATAAGGAAGCCATCAACAATGAATAACAAAGCAAATTGCAGATGCAAACATCAGCCATGTGACGACGTGGTCACGTGAAAGAGAGAGCGGCGCAAACAAACCTACTAACCTAGTGGCTAGAAGATGGATGGGCCTCTATGAGTTTCACCACGTGATATCACCCTTTCAATTTAATGGAGCCACCGGACCCTACTACTCTTTTTAATTTCTTGAGTAAATTGCAAAAATGGTCTTTGTGGTTCGGTCAAATTGCAGATTTGGTCCGTCGAATTTTAAAATTATTAAAACAGTCCTTATTTTAAAGGTTTGGTTTCACTTTTAGTCCTTGGTCGACCTGAAATGACTAAAATACCCTCTTAACGGGGTTTTTGTAAAAAAACACAGAGGTGTTTTAGTCATTTTAGGTCGATCAAGAACCAAAAGTAGAATCAAACCTTCAAAATACGGACTGTTTTTGCAATTTCAAAATTTGACCTTTTTGCAATTTACTCTAATTTCTTTTACCAACTTCTAATTTTATTACTATCAAAATGCTCAATATCATCAAAACTAATATACGAATTATGTATCCTGTCTTGGTTACATACTTAAAATCAATTACTCGTACTTTTAAGTATGTAACACTTGTTGGAAAAACGTTTCAAACTTTTATTTTCCGTCATACTTTTGAGACAAATGCGAGGGTTCGATCTTCACTATTTGCAAAAGGGTTCGATCTTCACTATTTGCAAAAAAGTTGTTCTTTAAAAGCAATCTCTTTATAATCGAGTATGGGTAAAATTGTATACATCTCAACTCCTTCATAACTCGTAAAAAACAGAATTTAGTACTATTAATTATCTTTAAAAGTAGATGGATCTCATTTTATTTTTTCTTAATTTTCTTGAGTATTCAAAAAGACCGTCGGCCTAATTTTAGATCAACTTTCTAAAAGATTTGTTCTAAATCTATTTCAACTAAATTTGGTTTTAACTAGTTTTGGTCAAAATCGGCTTTAATTTAGAAGTTACGAGTCGTTTTAAGATAGATTTTAGTTTGAAAGTAAGACTCATGACCAAATTTTTTGTGCAAGATAGCTTTGGCTCACAGTAGTGATACCAGGCGACCTATATTTTTTCTGTCACCACAACTTTCTTTCTCATACGACCTTTTAAACATAGAAGACAACCTACATGCTTGGTTCTTCAAAAAGTCAAAAGTCGATCAAGTCAAAGGAGAGGGGTTACAGTGGTAGCGATCGAGCCGGATGTAGGTTAACCTATTCCATCGACCGACGAATACGAACAGTCTTACAACCTATTTCTATCTTTGGTTGATTTATCTATCTTAAAATCTTATACTCCCTCCGTCCCATAATTATAGTCTACCGACAAAAAACACGTAGTTTAAGAAAAACATCATCTTTACAGCTTTCTCTCTTTTACTTTTTGCACAATGACAGTTTTACCCTTAACCAATTAATTTCTAACATTTTTAAAGTGTATAATAATAACATCAACTGAGGACGATATGGTAAACTTAATATAAATTTTCTATCTATTTTTAAACGTGAACAATTAATTTAAGACAAAAAAAACATGGACTATAATTATGAAGAAAAAAAAATAGTATGTTATGGTAAAGCTTAAAGATGTTACGCCATTAATTGCGGGACAAGGGGACAACATCGCGGCGTGAGTTGGCCACGAGAGCATATCCACTCACTCTTGCCATACAGTTTCTATCACGTGACTCTCCCCGCAATTCAAGGTGTATTTACCAACCTCTTTTTATCCTATCAAACACTACTTTCATTTTCATTTTTAAAAGCTATTTATTTCTTTAGAAATTGTTAACAGTGAGCTAGGTATAAAACGGACAATTTCAAATCTTTCATCCATAAAATTGGAAATACCATATTTACTAAAACATGGTTTAAAAACAAATTGTACATTATGCATTAAATAAATGTATTTTAATATATATGAAATTGATGATAAAAGTAGAGGCATATATGAAATTATTTTTTAAAATGTGCATTTTTCTTAAAACGGCACCTAACTCTTTTACATTATATAAATCACATATCTATTTAACATATCCTAAGCAAGACTTGAACCACAACTATTTACGAAGTCGACTGTGGTGCATTGTGCTTCATGAGTTTTGTGTATTGCTAGAGCCGTCAATCTTCGCTCAAACTCATATTCCCTGCTGGTGGAATATTCCCTGCTCGTGACATTTATGGGCTTGTATGCCGCTGGTGGAATATTCCCTGCTTTTCTGGTTGTTCTTATGAGGAGTGGATCTCCTGGTTTTGTGGGTTGCGACTGGGATCTCGTCTTAAAGGTCTCTTGGAAGGTGTTTTCTCTGTTATGTGGTGGAGTATTTGGAGCTTTCGAAATCAACTCTTGTTTTCGTCTCAATATCCTCGGAAGCACATTCTTTTTGATGATATTGTTATGTACTCGTTTATGTGGTGTCATGCTAGATGTAGAAATAGTTTTACGTGGGATTCTTGGCTTCAACATCCCTATTTAATTACTTTGTAATCCCTCTCTAGCTTCTTGCTAGTTTTTTTTTTTATTAAAAGTTGCCGTTCAAAAAAAAAAAAGTTTTTCTTGAATACATTTAATGAACTTATGTTCTGATTGCGTCCCTTTTAAAGAATCAAATGAATACACAATGGACTGTTTAGTTTTTATATACACACACGAACTCTATTCCTTGGTATTTGTTAGATGAAGTGTTTCACCAAATTTGCACATTGGCGCGCCAACCTCCTCGGCCTGTCATGAGTTTCACTTCACTTTCACCCCTCCTCACCTCACCCATTACACTACGCCTAACGTACAACCACTTTCATAAGTTTTTAAAAGTTATCTTAATCTCATGAAAAAATACCTATTACATGATAAAACATGATGTCTTATTTTAAGACAAAAATAATAATGGGTTATTTACCAATTAAGTGGTCTGGAGATTTAATAAATGAGTCACTTAATTCAGAGAGATTAGTATTTACTGACCTTATCATTGAGTTGAACTAGGTTTTCAACCCGTGCTCCGCTGCGGAGCGCGGGATTTTTCGTTTTCGTTGTGGCGTTCTTTGTTATGTAAGTTTGCGTTACGTGCTTGGTCCTGAGCACGGATTTTTGCAATGGCTGTAAACCACATGAATTGTTATGTAAATTTTTTTTAAGAATTAAAATATTATTGTTTAGTGAACAATACAATACTTGATGAATGTGTATATTAAAAATTATAATTACATCATTGTCTTACTCGTAGAAAAAAATGTATACATGAGATTTTCTAATATAATTAGGCCTAAACTGATTAGCCCAAGCATAGCAATGACAAATGATACAAAACCTGATAACTTGTAACTTTTTTGCCAGGATGCTAACAACTCTTCGTTGCATTTACCGGTTGGAATAAGGATCCTACTCACTCTTATCTTGAACCACCGTTACTGTCAAGAAAAAAAGGAGTCAATTATATAGCAAATGCTTTAAGAGTGATGACGGTTAAAGAAGTTTAAAACCGAAATCATCATCACGATTTTCAAAATCCAACGACAACATGTGTAACAAATATAACTTAAAGGGTGAAATCCTTATATGCTTACCATTAAAGAACGTAGTGTCCACATCAGGTTCAAACTCTAATTTACTTTTACAAAATCTATGGCATGATTATATTTATGGTCGTCTATAGTCCACATATAATTAAGATCGAAATGTTTTATATTTAAGTTGCTTATGGAAATCGAAATCGAATTAGTACTTTCGAAGTCACGAAATGATTTAGGAAGCTTTTACATGTTATATGATTACCTGTCTACTGAAATTTTATCAAGCCATACTCATTTGACTCTTAGCATATATCTACAGGTTCAATGCAAGGATCCCAAAAGAAAATTTGATATTATCATCGACGACTTAAAATAAAAGTTACCTAGATATAGATTCGTTCGGGCCCTTTTTTCAGCATTGGCCATCACGACGCGCAGCCTCTAGTTCCTGAACCGTAGTTAGTAAATTCTTTTCTGCGACTCGACAATGCTCATTGTTCGCATCAACTTCAAGAATTTGCCTCATTTGTTGTATCCAATCAAAACACACCAGGACGCTCACATTTAGTAATCTTTTCAGCGTGTTTCACTGTATACAACTTCTGCATGGTACGCAGGTGGTAGAGGCCAGCATTTAAAGTTCAAGCAGTACTGATGGAAGAATTATTTTTCTACATATATTTATCAATAGATACACACGTAAGAATGATTTCATGTTCTTATATTAAACATTCTTCTAAAAGAAATTTGACAAAACCAAGACTATATATACTAATCTCCATGTGATTCAAATTAAATTAGAGTTGTATCTATTAATTAGTATGCTATGCCTTTTTTAGGGTTGCAAGTCAACTGATAATGAATGATTACACTACAACAAAAGCCCCTTTCCCCAGCGCGTTTTTCCCCAGCGACATATGGGGAAAGGGAAAAACGCGCTGGGGAAAGGGGCTTTTGTTGTAGTGTACATCCTAAACAGAAACTCTTTAACCTATGGTATGCAATGCGTCCTTGATATCACATCCGCCATAAGTTCAAGTCCGAGACATGGCGTGTGAGTATCTGTTATTCGATAAAAAACATAGTATGCAAATACGCATTAAAGGAATAAACAAATCTTATATGTGTCTACTGATAGCTGATATAGGAGATGACAATAACATATAAGCACATATAAGAAACTACAGTAAATACCAAGTATTGATCATATTGTTCCACGAAAAAATGATTTCCATGTACTTGTAATATCATTATATTTGGGTTCTTTTATCTTCAATTCGTGTAATCTTTTTATACCAATGTTTACTAATGCACCTTATCCGCATCCAATTTAATAAAATTTATATCTTATCTGCTACTAGAAATATTGAAAAGGTGACTTTCTATCTGCCTAAGTTTCATCACTGTAAATTCTGGATGCTGGTACATATGAGTTTACCACTGAATGAATACTACAAATGTATGATCACAGGATCACGATAGAGAATGCTTAAAACTTCTTTACCTTTACGGAGGCTCCTTGTTTAATTCCACATTTGAGCATTGCATCCACAACTGAACAACCCGCGCACCTTCAACAAATGAGCAACGAGCTTCAAGTTCAATCTTAGTACCCTTATGCACAAAAGTTTAAAACATATATAAAATTAGGAATCCATATATTATTAAATCTAGTATGATATTTGCATGCGTTTGAGATATATATAATACCCGAAGAGTGTGTAACACCCCTAAAATGGGTCGCAACGGAATAATGTTCGGGAGTGTTACTTCATAATACAACAGCACAAGATATGAGAGAATGACCTCTAAATGATTCGTTTGAAAAGTAATCTCGTTGATTTAATTGAAACTGAACATGTAATAGCATTTGTCCCAAAGTTTGCAACAAAATGTAAGACTAAAATAATACAATGAGATTTGCTAGTTTGAATGTTTGAAGAAATCCTTGAATGTGATCTTGTTAAATTTAGACTCCAATACACATCAAGTAGGCCAAGCATCTTATTCACCTGAGAAATACATGCTTAAAAGTGTCAACATAAAGTTGGTGAGTTCATTGGTTTAAATAAGTATAAATGTAAAATCAAAATAGTATAGTGTCTACTGCTTCATCACAGTATCATGAAAAATGTTTAGTAAACAGTAATGTTCAACAAAGTGGTGTGGACCACAAGATTTCAAAGTGTATGACATTGTAACACATACAATATCACTAAAATGTAATTATGATTTCCTAAGCTCATGACGCTGACGCTCGACATGAATGGATGCAAATTAATGCCATTATATGCCCCGTGTAGGTGTCAACCCGTAACATCCTAAATCCGACATGGTATACATTTAGTTCAATCCGTCGAGCTAGTGAGAGCTACTCACCCGAACGGGGATGTCAATCCCAAATAGATCTATTTATAACACTCGCGCTTACACAATGTAATTAATAGTTCATGATAATGGGCAGTGTGGGTTATTGCTACTTAGGCACGCTACATAATTATTGTAAACAATGAAAAGTGTTGTACTTGTGTCCTTTTGTAAAATGAGCAATGTATCCCTCTTCGAGATATGTAAATGAGTATGAAAACGAGTATGTAAGTGAGTATGTAAACCAGGATGTAAACGTGCATGTAAACGAGTTTGTAAACGAGTTACGAAATCAAGTATGTAAACGAGTTTGTAATGAGTTTGTAAACGATTTTGTAAACGCGGTACTCATTTTTAAAATGACCAATTCGCGAAGGTCATGCTTAAGTATGGAGTTACCCACCGTCTTTCTACCGCGTATCATCCACAAACGAGTGGACAAGTGGATGTTTCAAATCGTGGTTTGAAACGTATCTTAGAAAGGACCATTGGTGAAAATTGAGCTTCATGGTCCGATAAGTTAGATGATGCTTTATGGGCCTTCCGTACCGCTTTCAAAACACCCATCGGGTGCACTCCTTATAAGCTCGTGTACGGAAAGGCTTGCCATCTTCCTATCAAACTTGAACACAAGGCCTATTGGGCCTTAAAGCATTGTAATTTTGACCTTAAGACCACGGGTGATCATCGGAAAGTTCAAATGAATGAAATAAATAAACTCCGGGATCAAGCCTATGAGAACTCTTTAATCTACAAAGAAAAAACGAAGAAGATTCATGACTCCAAGATTAAGAACCGCGTCTTCAACGTTGGTGATCGAGTTGTTCTCTTCAATTCTCGATTAAAGATTTTCTTAAGAAAGCTCAAAACCTGTTAGACCGGACTGTTTACCGTTGCCCAAGTTTTCCTTTATAGAACCATCGAGTTATCTCAAACCAACGGACCAAATTTCAAGGTGAACAGTCATAGACTTAAACACTATTTTGGAGGGGACATACCACCGATGATTGTCCCGGATCTCCAAACTTTCCCTATGGACCACTAAATTCGGGGTCGAGTCAGGCTCGTGACTCGGTTAACAAAAACAAGCTCTTCGTAGGTGGAAACCCAGGCTTATCCCTAGTAGTAGTATTTTAGTTATTGAATAAGTGTGATGTGATGAGGATCGCCTCTTCCTTTCTCGTGTTTCGTGTTTTGTGTTTTATGTCCAGGATTGCCCGGATTTTGAAGGCTCTCGTGCTCGTGTGATTTAGATCTCAAACATCATTCAAACCGAATCTTCAATCCTTCGCATGCTTATATATGGGAATCTGATATCCAAGATCTTATTGATTAACGTTTATCTATTAGCATAATTAATAAACGACTTTAGATTTGCGTAGAGACCCCTTAATATTTGGATTATGCCTTGAAATTAGTATGGGGGTGACAGTCTCACATTGAGGGCAATGTGTAGTTCTAGTATGGGGGGATCTTTCGATTTGATCTTACTTGCATTTGCCTTGTCTTCATGTAACCCCGTTTTGCCATAAAAATAGCAAAAATATGCCAAAATTAAAAATTTTCAAAAATAGAATGAGTGTTTTGACACTTAGTTTTGTCTTTTTAAAGAATAAATTTTGACTTGATCGAGCATGTTGCGCTCTAGCTTTCCCCTTAACTTATATAAAATTAAGCTTTTGCTAGTCTTTTAGACAAGAAGCTTTAAAACGCGAATTCTAGCTTGAAAAAGCCAAGAATGTGCAAGTTTCCATGATAGACTTTAAATATGCAAAGCTTGTTTTAATAGACTAAGCATTCGCGGATATTTTTAGTAAAGATTTTAAATTTGCGAAGAACGAAAAATGATAGAGTTTTATATAAGTTAGATGCTAAACATAGAGTAGTTGGATCTCTTTCGAGCTCATAAAGGTTAATTGTGGCTTTTTGCTCCCACCAGCTTAATAAACGTTATAATTGTTGAATAAATAAGTATACTTTGTATTGCATATTAGTTTAAAATATCGTTCGTAGAGATTCCTTCTGAGAAAGTAAGGTACACACTGAGGCTTTGTCAGTGTTGTGGGAAATAGGCTAACCGATTCCTGACGGCTCGCGACCGTTGTCTAGGTAGTGTAAAAGACCACAATACTCGAAATTTTTGGCTAAAATAATTAATAGTTTAATAATAATAATAAATAAACCGAAGCCGAAATAAGACTTCTGGATCATGGTCGGCTCGCATACCGATGTGACAGTCGTTTAAAGGGTGGAGGTAATAATAATAATAATAAGAACTGTGGGCTGATAAAAGTTTACTGTCTCTGGTCGGTTCGCTGCCGATGTGGCAGTCTTCAAAAGAATGCCCATAGTAAGAATAATAATCTGAGACTGATAAAAGTTTGTTGCATCTTGCCGGCTCGTAACCGATGTTGCAGCCTTCTAAAAGGTCGAGGAAATCACCAAGGTCGAAATAAGACTACTGGCTCGTGTCGGTTAGGACGCCCGATGTGTCAGTTGTTTAAAGGACCGAGGTTTAATAATGTTGCTATAATAATAAGAATAAAGCCAAATTTTGACTTTGGGGTTATCTAAATAAAGCTTCCGTCTCTGGACTCGTAGTTGAGTTATTTCAGATGAAATAAAAAGGATAACCCCTAAATCATGCGAAATTAAAACCTTAATGTGGGCTTTATTCTCACCATATCGTCTCTTTAGGAAAGGATTTCAAACTAATTATGGTCTATACCGGGTTTACTTTATATGAATAAGACATTAATTTATTATCACAAATAATAATAATAAAATCTTTAGAGGATTTAGGAAATAAGGGAGCAGAAAGTAGCTATGCATACACAATTAGCTTTTATAAGTAGTGTTAGCATCTTAACTTATATTTAACAATGATTTCGTTTTTAAGCTTGGTTTGGGGCGAGTGAAAAATCAAGGACGATGAATTTATCCTTTTAGTGTTCTTGTTCGGAGAAGTTATGATATGTATGAATGATAATAATAAATGCATAAAAATGGTAAAACAGGGGGCTTTTCAAAACTAGTAATTTCTTAATCCCCTTAGATGAACACTTAGCTACTCTTCGAGGTAGTTAGTCTAAGTGGGTTAAAAATTTTGGTTTTTTAAGTGTGTATTTATGACATTGCGTGAGGACACATCAATAGCTTAGTATGGGGGATTTTTTAACATTAATCAAGCAAAAACTCAAGGGGAAAACAAACAAGTTGAAGAAGATGAATTTATCAACATCTTTAGTCCCCCGGTACAAGAACGAGGGGATACATCGTCTCATCATGTTGATTCGTTAAACATGCATACATTCTATCAACAACATCCTTCTGAACATCGTTGGACAAAAGATCATCTGATATGTGTTTACTCACATATCATTTTCCTTATTAAAATGAACATTAAATGACCAAAATACATGAAAAATATATTATATTTGCTTGTATTGTGAATTTTATTGTGCATGTAACGGATATACAAAAAATGGACAAAAACGAAGCCAAACGGACAAAACCGAGCACGGGAATGGAAAGAGCGTGAGAAAGCGAAGCCGAAGGCGCATACATCCTTAATGGGCAAACTCGTACCTATTTTATTAGGCCGGGTTAGCCCATTAAGATTTGTATTATAAAACCTAAGACCTAAATCTATTTATATAACCAAGTCCAAAACCATAAATCCATTAATCCAACCCTTAACCCATTTTGGCCCAAGTCAAGCCCAAAACCAAATCCATAACCCGGGTCAATGTAAAGTCAAAAGTTATGACACCTGGTCAAAAATCACTATTTATCCCTTTACCCCTTTTCCCTCCATTTTCATTTTCACCCCAAACGAAATAGCAAGGTAAAATCTAACCAATCCCACGCTCTATAATGCTTCTAGAAGGCTCAGACTGACACATCTGACACCTCTTTATCTACGCTGGCAATCCCCAGCAATACCATTGGCTGATTATACGTGTACTTGATCCAACAGATGAAAAGATAAAGATTATGAGGCGGTTATGATTGAAGGGACGAGATGGAAGATGGGAGACGCTCCTATTTGGCCTAGAAGCTTCCCTTACCCTCTATAAATAGAGGCCTGGATCACACAGGCTAGGTGTGTAGGTTTTTAGCTTAAGCATTTTCGTAATTTAGTAGCTTCTAGTTGTTTTTAGCTTAATTTTCTTGTAATTTTCTTTTCCAAGCTTTGTAAACATTTTGTTTATCAATAAAATTCAGTTGGATTTAATTTCGTGTTCTAATTCAAGTTTTTCTTTAATGCAATTATGGTTTAATTTGTTCATAATCTCATAATAAGCTTCTAAAAGCTCTTCATTACTTCGAAAGCTTGCTTGCATTCAGTTAAGCCTTCACAAGCTTAACTGAATTAGATATTCACTTTAATTCTCCCCTAAAATACATCAGCTTATGTTTTGGATGATAAGCCAATCATGGAAGGGCTTATGGACCTCACCAGCTTGTTTCTAACAAACTGGATCTTGTAGATAAGCTCTTAAGAGCATAATTAGATCCCTGTTTGGCTGGGATCAAGGTACTCTTCAATTTCACTTAATTTTAGCTTAAAACTGTTTAGCTTATAGATCTGCTTATTTGTGCTTTAATTCTTGTTAGTTTATGCTTATTTGTTCTTTATTTACCTTATGCTATATATGTTTTTACTTATCTAAGCTTAATTCAGCCTTTTATAGCCTAAAAATGATAAACAAGATTTTAAGGGGGTGTTTGGCACAAGCAGCACTAACACATGTTAGTGCTGCCTAAACCTCTTTTGATACTTAAAACAATTTTAACCAGCATTAATTTAGTCCTAAAGTCAGTTTTTACAAGTTTTTAGAGTTTAAATCTCAAATTTTAGGTTTAATCTATTCTTGGTTTGAATCTGTGGTTCTCTAGTTTGATAACATAACTTATTTTGCTTAGATCTTCAATAATGGTTTTTGGTGTTTATTTCATGCTTGTTTTGAGTCCATTATGCAGTAGAAATGAGTTAGTTAAAGTTTGCATTTTTCATTTTGTGTCTAAGTAGAAAACTGTCTAAGTATCAAGTCTTATTTCCATAGTTTTAAAAGTCCTAATTTCAATAGAATATTTAGATTATAATAAGTTTGTTTTAGAGTTTGAGATTGATAGTATAAGGTATAAACTCTTTAGATATCAAGCTTGATCTGTTTTAACTTTTTGAGTTTTCACATTATCTTATTCTAGCTTAAAAATAGGGCTGCAAATTACCATTTTCAAACTTTAAAAAAAATAGTTAGTAATCTGTCAGTTTTCAATTGCTTTTTTCTAGATTATTTACTAAACCAATCTTCTTAGTTCTTGATTTCAAGTGTTCTTTGGATGACAAACTTCATCTGTTTTTAGTCCTTACCTAATTCCTAGTGCTTATTTGATCTAAAATTTAGCGTAAAAGTGGTCATTTGTCTTTAAAACTGCTAGTTTAAGTCTTATTTTCATTTCAGCTTTTTAGAGCTTTTCGACTCATTTTGTTGGTTACAACCTTGTCACATTTTCTTATTAGGTCTAGGTAGTTATTAGTGTTCAGCTTATTTGCTTTTCATTTGCTATTTGAGTCTTAAAAATCCCACACAGTTTAGCTTAATAGTCATTTAGTAAGATTTAGTCATTCTGCCATTTTAAACCAGCTTTTCCTAGCTTATTATTGAGTTTTGTCAAAAAGTTCTTTTATTAAAGTTTCTTTATTTTGCTTATTCTTTAGCTTTTCAAAAAGAAAAAAATTTTAAAAAAATGTTTTATCAAAAAGAAATGTCACAGGGTTCGAACCTGTGACCTCCCCCTTAACACACCAACAACTTAACCAAAGTGCCCTGGGGTCTTTTTCAAACAAGACTTGCATCAATTAAATGTTACAGGTTTTTTAGGTTTTAAGCTTATTGAGCTTATTTGATTTTTCTGAGCTTATTAGTTTAAGCTTTTTGAGTTATTTTTCTTTGAAAACCTTTAGGATAGTAATAAGTACTTTTAGTAATTTTCTTGAATTTTTATAAAATAGTTTAGTTATTTTTATTAATTTTCTAGATTAAAAGTGTTTTTATTTGTTTAAAAATATAAAAATGTTTCAAAAAAATATATTTTCTGTTTTGAAAATTATTTTAGTGCATTTAAGTTTAAAATTTAGCAATTTTGATTTTTTTTAGGTCTTAAATTTGTGTTATTTGGTTAATTAGTCGCGTTTTTAATTCTCGTTAACATTTTATGCTTAAATTTTTTAATTGCTTTAATTGTTAATTTAGCTTATCTTATTTGCTTTTGCGTTAGTAGAATTAAAATCCAAATCAAAAATATTCGATATTCGAGCATCAAACAAAATATTTTCGTGGATTTCAAATTCATTTCTTGTCGGGATACGACATTCGGGAGATAAAATATTGTTTGTCCTCAAGCAATTTTCTTATCAAATGGGATACTCTTTATACTATAATTAATTTGGTATTTTAGATATATATTATATATCCTATTATCATCGAATCAGGGGCTATGAAACTCACCTCAAGTGAAATGTATTGATTATAGAAAATCAAATAAGTGAAACGTCACGAGTGATCCGAAATGCAACATAATTAATTATAGGTCGTATAAGTATAATGTATTTGAAATAAATACAACAATATAAATTATAGAGTTATATCACCACGTAATAGTTCTTGTTTAATTTATAAATGTTAAAACAATATTTAAACCGTGCTTGTTAAATAAGTGTCCAAGTATATGCATCCGTAAAAATATTATCTTTATTCAATAATTGATTATTTGTTAATAACACTTGATTAAATATTCTTATTGTTTATATAATGATATTATTTTATAAAATAATATTTATAAAGTTGAAAACATATATAAATATTATGTAAGTAATACTAAATTATTTCTTAATGTTTTTATAGCCCAAACGGACCCGAAAACACTCGTAAACCTTATTTTAAAGTTCTAACAGCAAACAATGTTTTTATAAAAAGTGCAGAAAATTATTTATAAAAGTTAACTAGCTTTTATAATTTCTAGTTAAATATTTGTACACTTCTAGCCTCCGAAAACTTGATACATATTGTAAAACATCATTCCGAACAAGTTTGTAGTTTTATACTTCGGCCGAATCGAACCCGAAAGCTCTCAAAAACACCGATTTCAAGGTTCACAGTTTTCTCGCAGTTTCTCACAGTTTTATAAAAGCTGTGAGAAATTATTTAGTTTTTGAAATCTTTAAAAATTCATAACTTTCTCGTTTTAAATCCGTTTTTCGAGTTCTTTATATGTACGAAATCGTGTCGAGATAATCTATCATAATGTTATATTTATAGATTTTATAAAAGTCTGTACAGAAACAGTTTATATAAACTGTTTTATATAAAAACACTTTTTATATATTTAATTACTGAAATCTCATAAAATTCATATCTCCTTCGTTATAGCTCCGTTTTCAAGTTTCTTATATATTCGAAATCATCTTGAAATGTACTATTTTAATATCAGGTTTATATTTTGCATAAAAATTCATGCTAATCCATAATATACAAATTGTTCGTATTATAAATTTATAAAACTTGTTTTTATAAATTTTATCAAGATTTAATTACTATAAGTCCTTTAACTAGTCCAATACAACAATATGTGTATAATTAAAGTCCTCTAATTTATGTCCAACATGTCCAAATAAAATGTCCAAAATAATTATTTATTTATAAACTATATAAATAAATTTGTAGTAATTAATTCAACAATTAATTATATAAATTGTCCAGTACTTGTAATATACCAAATAAAATATGTTCTTGCATTCTGACATATTTTAAACACCTTTTCATCATGAATATGTATTTTCTTGATTATGTATAAACTTGTTTTATTTTATAAACTTTATAAAATAATAACTAAATGGTGATTTAACAAAATAATAAATATGTATGTATATGAGTGAAATAATTAGAATGAAAGTGTAGGGTTAATGTTAAACTTAAATCTTCAATCCGAAATCCTTTTTATAAAATTCGAATTCTTCTTTGGAAACCCTAATTTCCTTTCTTAAATGAAATCCTAATATTGCAAAACCACTTGATATACCTTATATATCAATCCTAATCACACTTGTATACTTGTATTGTTGTAGAAATGAAAACTATGTATTTTTTTTTGTGACTAGTTCTTGCCGTAAGTTGTAGAGAGAAACATAGAGAAAGACTTTGATTTTTGTTAGTTGATATGTGTGTGTGCAAGACTAGAATTAATCACCTATTTATAGAAGAAATATCTTGTAAACTACTAATACAAAACCATGGACTACAAAGAGAGGAGGCCGTTTTTTCAAAGAGTTTAGCATGGTTTAGAAACTAAACTATTACTAGCTTCAAGTATCAATGTGTTGGATGTGATGTGAAGTACTTAACCAAGCATGCTTAAGCATGCTTGGTTCCCAATGTGTTGTTGATGTCGAGCTAGGGGTGAAGGATTAGACAAAAGTTTCCTTGAGATCCCTTGGATAAAGATCTAGGTTTATATGTTGGTTAAGAGATAATGTAGTTTAAGTGGGTTTTTGGAAGTTTCGCAATCAAGTTTTATTTGGAATCAACTTCCCTCGTTTAGATCTCCTTTTTGACGATATTGTTCGCTTGTCTTTTCATTGGTGCTCTAGTCGTTGTAGCTCAAATTTTGATTGGAACACTTGGATGAAAAATCCTAGTTCTATTATTTTGTAATCTTTTCCTAGCTCCTTGCTAGTTTTTATATAAAATGCCGTTAAAAAAAAAATAAGCACATGTTTCCTTCTAGAAGCTAAAAGATATTTTATTTGTAATGTGTTTGGTGACGTAGAACCGGACACCGGTATGTATATATAAGAGATTATATAATTTTTGGTATTGAGTATAATGGTGGGTATTTGTTGAGGTATGGATGGGTGTAAGGGTTTACATGCATGCAAAAATGTAATTTATTGCAAAACGTAAACGTTTTACGTAACGAATAAAAATAAAAGTGAAAAGTCATAAATTATCTTCGTAACAATTATGTAACACTTGTTTGATGTAAACTTTTATTTGTTTGATGTCGGTTTACGTTGATTGTTGATTTTTAGTTTACGCGATTTAACTTAACGGTTGAAATTAAAAGTAAACGCGTAAAAGTTTAAAATAAATGGTTGAATATTTATTAACGTAAAATGACGTAAAAATGCGAATTGTTACAGAGTGGACTTTGAGACTTTACTTAGAAAAGCTTTCATCTCCTCAGTCACCCCAGGGAATGGATAGAAAGTGCTCGTTGTTTATCCTTTATCAGTAAAGAGAGTAACCTGCACGCTAGACGAATAGCATCAGGATGGCAAAAGGCCTACTCTGTTGTGGGTTGTACTCCATTTCCAAATGGTCAAATAGGTTGACACGGTCGATAGATTTTTTTTGACTCGTTACCCACTGTCACATTTTAACTATATATTTTTAACGATCTTATCTAAAGTTTTTATAGATTGGTATTTCCATAGCAAAGGATGATCTTTTTAGTATTTCAAAAATACAAAATACCATTATGCATCAACAAACATCAAGTCATTACAGAGCCTGCGTTCAGTTATTTGGACGGGTTAGCTAGTGTCATTTTGGAGACAGCGCCTGCCACCTAATTAAGCAATGATGAAGATTCAGACTTAAATGTTTGCATGGAAGCATAAGAGGTATACTTCGCTGTAAATGTATACGTTCTACATCATCCTTAAAAAAGATACCTAAACAGTCCCTAAATTAAGCAATGCAACCTAAACTCACATGTAGTATTCATCAAAAAGCTCGGGTAGGCCTAAATTTTAAATAGTTTACTAATTAAGAAACAATAACATGTTTTAACAAATAAGGACCTACCGAGAGGATATTTGGATCCATATGGTTGAGGGGGTGGAGAGTGAAAGCTACTGTAACCGCACAATCTCCTCTCCACTATATGTATTATAATTGTTTAGTTAACATCGCAAAGATAAGGATTGGCGACGTGATTGTACAGGAGGCTCAGGTAGGCAAACAACCGAAGACAGAGGCGCACCCGCCATGGCTGCAAACGTAATACGTTGCCACGCCAAGCTGTGGATAATCTTGCCTTTTTCGTAGCCTTTCAGATTCATCATAGCCTTTCACAATCGATATCACCACAATTCTCATGAAATAGAAACTGATCAAAAATGCACCATGGCTGTGAGTCTAAAAAACTCGCCCTGCCATAACGCATATAGACAATGTCACCTTATCCAAGTCATTCAAGCTGATGACAGCCAATCACAATAGCTATCACCATGATTCTTATCGCATCCCTTTCACACAGAATGTGCCTTATATCCAAGGCTCAGATTATACATAGCCTTTCACAATCGATATCACCATAATTCTCATGAAATATAAGGCACAATTCTCATGAAACCCGAGTAAAAGAGACTTCGAGCCGCCATGGCTGCAAACACGTTCTCGTGCTACCCTGTCAAGATACGGCTCAATTTCAACCTGTTGGCTTGTTTTACAGCCTATGAGGCTATCACCATCATCACGCACCCATCACTATCGTCGTACGCCATGTACAACGACAACGAAAGGAGCGGTGGCATCAAAGGAGCATAAGCCGAAAATATAAGCAAGTCAGAACCATAAATCGTGATTCTAAGCAGTAACAACAACAATCTCAGCATCAATATCACATCTCAGTCGTATCTAATCAAAAACAATTTAACGCGAACTCAAAACTGGTGCCATAACATAAGTAGGATCTAAAGCAAAAACCAACAACGTCTTAAAATAATGACGCCTCAGATTAAAGCTTTTATGTAAAGTTTCAAAATCATTGTAAATGAGGCTCAGATAGGCCAACAATCGAAGAAAGAGTATACGTCCGCCATGGCTACAACTGTAATGAGTTACCCCGCCAAGATGCGGATAATCTCACTTCCATCGAAGTTGTTCTTACTCATCACAGCCTCTCACAATTGATATCACCACCATTTTAATTGCAATGCCAAGATGTCAAACTGTTTACACACGAAGGCCTCACAAAACTGAGACCCAATAATTTTACTAACCAAAGCATTGTTCAATCAAACATTAAACTTATCCGCCATGGCTGCAGAAGCAGTAACCTGCCCCGCCATGACACAGATGTTTACGCCTCTAGTTAAACGTATTCAAATTTATCACAGCCTCGCAAAACAATCGCCTCGTCTCAAAAAGACCAAAAACACAATATAGCAACTGTATTTTAATCAAATGTATCCAAGATTTGGCTGTCACATCATGGAACCAAAACATCATCCCTAAAAATGAAAAAAGCCCCAAATTAATTTATAAGCCTAAGAATAGTGGCTATACCAAATGCTCAAAAGTGCCTATCACCTTATAATCTATAACCAAAACACAAACCCACCTAATTTTTTAAGGCATAAACAAAATCAAATTTGACCTAAACATACACATCCAAAGTACACGTTGTAACAAAGTAACAACAAATGAACTGAGAGAAATTTAATATCAAAGATGTATAGAAAAACATATCCATAACAGAAAATTATAGGGGTGTGGGCACGACAACGGTGGTCAAGCAGCAGGCACCTGCAAAATTTCATTAAATCCAAAATTGCTCAAACAAAAAATTATAAACTTCAGATAAAATCATAATCGAAAAAAGGCCTCAACTATAATTAAAAATAATAATCATAAAACTAACCAACTATTTTCTTCCATCATGAGCCACTAGGAGTCACTACTGCTTAAGATAAGATGAATCATGGATAGTGATTGTGTTTTAGTTCCACGTTATCTGCTTCAACATGTTGTCCCCCATAAAACGCAAATTGATTTTGTAGGTTAGATCAATAAGAGTGTGTGAAGTGTGTAGAAATATGTATTTTGTTCACCAAGATCTCAAAATATAACCGGGAATGGGACGGTGGAGGCACGTGGAAGTAGGAGAAGAAAAAAGAAAAACCTGGAAGACACGTAGGTCGTATTTAATTAATGCATGGGACGGGTCGGCACCCAAAAAAGTTTATAAAAAAAACGGGTCGTCCGACGGGTTTCGGTGGCGGATTCCGACGGGTTCCGGCAACATTTAATGGCAGCATTTAATGTGAGCTCCTGCCTTTTAATTAAATCAGTTAATAAGAGTCTAGGCCCACTTATTAAGTTAAAAAGAAATGCCCTTAAATTTTGTTATGATGTTTCTTTGTGATGCAAATCTATACTACTAATTTGAAACGTATGAGAAAAAACAAAGTCTTTTAGTGACACTAAAAAGGTGTCACCAAAAGTTAAAAAAGTGTCACTAAAAGTCAAATGTGTCAACAAAAATATGAAAAAAATGTCACTAAAATTTTTATGCGCTTCTCCTACACTTAAAAAGTATACGTAGAATGTGATAAAAGACTATTTATAATGACAAAAAAAAGTTTGAGGATACAACCTTTTGCCTTTTAAGACACAATTTATATAAAAAGTGTCATTAAATCTCAAAATTTTAAACTTTTACTCACACTTTTTAAAAAGCTTCATTAAAAGGTTAGATTTAATGACACTTTTTTATGTCACTAAAACCTCAGTTGCTATAGGCCCATTTTCTTGTAGTGATGGTACAATCAAAGATTTTTGTGGTGTAGTATTAATCTTTGTGAAAAATCCAAACTTTTTTTAATCCACATCTAGTAAAAAAATGTTCTTGTAATCTTATTAGGTTTTTTTCTAATACATTTGACGAACTTATATTTTGATTGCGTACCTTCTAAAGAATCGAATGAAACTTGTACCATTTACATACATAATGGACTGTTTAATTTATATATGCACACACCACCTCTCTTCCTTGGTATTTGTTCGATGAAGCGCTTCACCGAATTTGCACCTTGGTGCGCCAACCTCTTCGACTTGTCATGGGTTTTACTTCACCTTCACTCGTCCCTCACCTCACCCATTACACTCCGCCTAATGTACAACCACTTTTAAATGTTTTTAACAAAAGTTTTTAAAAGTTATCTTAATCTCATGAAAAAGTACCTATTACATGATAAAACATGATATGTTATTTTAAGACAAAAAGAATAAGTTTTGTTGCAAATCTATACTATTAATTTGAAACGTATAAAAAATGGTCGCATTTACAAACGGATGCAAAATCACTGAAGTAAGATGGCTTTCGAAGGTCACGGTACTATCAAAGATTTTTGTGGCGTAATATTAATTTTTGTGAAAAATCTAAACTTTTTTAATTCGCATCTAGTAAAAAAATGTTCTTAGAATCTTGTTAGGTTTTTCTTGAATACATTTGACGAATTTATGTCCTTTTTTTTTGAACGACAACTTTTATTAAAAAGCTAACAAGGAGCTAGAACAATTACAAAACAATCAAATAAGGATGTTGAAGCCAACAATCCCAAGTAAACTTTAGATTACATCTAGAATTACTCCAAATGAAAGAATGAGAAACAACATCATCGAACAAAGTCTCTTTGCGCGGTTTCTTGGAAGCAAAAAGAAGCTGGTTACGGAAATTCCACAAGCACCACCAAGACACATAAAAAACGCCTTCTAGGATCCCTTTAAGCTTGGAGCCCAATCGAATAGAATTAAACCACTCCAACCAGCCCGAATAAGAATCAACAGGGCTCCAAGAAACGTTCCACCATCGACATATAAGCCGAGAAATAGCTAAAGCCACGTCACAGGAAAAGAAAAGATGGGATGTATCTTCCTGCAAGACATTACATATCGGACATAAAGAAGATTGCACCTGAATACCACGTTTGAGAAGGTTAGACCTAGTGGGGAGGCGATCAAGGTGGAGTTTCCACGCGAAAACATTCACCTTAATAGGAATAGTCTTAATCCATCTCGTAGCAACATTCTCTTTTGGAAGTAGAACCTCGTCCACAAGGTCACGAGCATCTTTAACACAAAAGTCCCCATCCCCGTTCAAGTCCCAAGCCCATCTATCATCTACATTAGAAAGAACCTTCGACCTAACCAAATCCTGAATGTTTTCGAGCTGCTGAGTTTCCACACCTCCCCTGACATGGCGACGAAAAGAGCTATCGATCTCGCCTTGCATTTTAACCGCAACTGAACATTCCTTGTTGTTCTCCAGGGCGTACAACCTAGGGAAAAGCTCATTGAAAGGAACCTCACCTAACCAAAGATCTTCCCAGAAGCGAGTTTGCATACCTGAACCAACACGACGCTTACAATGAGATAGAAAGTCTATACCTTGAAGTTTTAAGGCCGAAACTTCCCGAATAATAGACAACCAATTCGAACAATAGAAAGAAGAGCGTATCTGGAAAGAAGAACCATGCATGGCTGAAATGAAACGAAACCACAACGAATTATCATGAGAAAGAAATCTCCACACCCATCTGAAAAGAAGCGCACGATTAAGGGCATAAAAACTGGAGACACCTAAACCTCCATATTTCTTAGAAGCGAGCACTTTCGTCCACTTAACCCACGAAATCTTCCTATCGACACCTTGAACACCATTAAAAAAATTACGACGTAAAGATTCCATCTCATGTAACACGGTCTTCGGCACCTTGTATAAAGACATAGGGTAGATGGGAGTAGAGCCTAAAACCGCCTTTAGTAACGTGAGACGACCTCCTATGGAGAGGGTATTAATCTTCCACTTCGAAAGCCTAGACTTAATCTTACCAACCATATCATCCCAAGCATTGATCTTAGACATATTACCTCCAACCATAACCCCTAAGTATTTGAAAGGGGCTTTCATGACCGAACAACCAATGGAGGCAGCCGCTTCATTAACTAAACTGCCGGTGACACCCACTCCTAGAAGATTGCTTTTCTGAAGATTAATCTTCAACCCCGACGCCAACGAGAAACAATGGAGCATTTGAATAATACTCCTTAAGTTACTATCCGTCCACTCACCAATAAATACCGCATCGTCCGCATAAAAAAGATGAGAAATCGAGAGAGCATAATCAATTTTAATACCAGTGAATATACCAGCCTTGACAGTTCTAGAAACCGACAAATGGAACGATTCCATAACAAGAATGAAGAGGTAAAGAGCCAAAGGATCCCCTTGTTTCAGACTGCAATGAAATTGAAATTCTGAAGTAGGACTTCCATTAACAAGAACAAAATCCATACCTGAGATTAAACTTCCTTTTATCTAAGAGCGTCATTTAACACCGAAACCAAAAGAAAAAAGAACATCTTCCAGGTAATCCCACCGAACTGAGTCGTAAGCTTTGGAAAAATCAACTTTGAAAACCATGGCTTGCTACTTTTTATGCCTACACCAAGAGAGTAACTCATTTATAATAAACGGCCCATCAAGAATCTGACGGTTAGGCCGAAATAACCGAAGACAAACGAATAGCAAGAATTTTTGTCACAACTTTATATAGAC
Source organism: Tanacetum coccineum (assembly GCA_026074375.1). Classification (NCBI taxonomy): domain Eukaryota; kingdom Viridiplantae; phylum Streptophyta; class Magnoliopsida; order Asterales; family Asteraceae; genus Tanacetum; species Tanacetum coccineum. The sequence continues at coordinate 57,546 of BQNB010000799.1, forward strand.
TCCCGATTAAGCCTAAATAGCCGAAAATCACTCACGTCTTGGGATCCTGACATTTTCGGAATTCGAAGGGATAAAAGATGCATTACAACCTTAGCACAAGAGTTTATGCCTGAAGAAACCACTCTACCGCGACGCACATATCTGGCCCAATGGAATCCCAATTTTGCGAAAGAATTCAAAAGTGAACCCGTCCGCCCCAGGCGGATTTATATTCGCCACAACTCATACAGCTTTTGCGAAATGTCATCAAGACACCCGGTTTTTCCCCAGATCAGAAATCTGGTGCCAGCAGTGAGGCAAGACGGGAACCTGAAATTCAGCCGACAACAACTCACGCCCGTGTCTTGGAACCTATTAGCAAAGTGAGAACGGAATTCTTCTTTAACACGATTAGGCTCATCAACCCATTCTCCATCAACCATAACGCCCTTGACTGATAAGTGAACGCGCTTACTGTAACACCCTCAAATCTGAGTATGCAGCGGAATGTTGAATATCCGAAGGCGTTACATTATTGGGTCAATAGCACAAGATCTGAGAACGACTACTAAACGTGTCGTTTGAAAAAGATACATTGGATTAACAAAATACTTGTTTGTTACATAAGCTCATGGCTTCAAATTGTTCAACAATATAGATAAAGATTCCGGTTTATAACAATTGTCCCCCAATGAGTAATAGACCCCAAATCTTAAGTGTTGACTCTTCATTTATTGACTCCCAATGTATCATCGCACCTCGTGCCTTATTGACCTGAAAAACATGCTTAAAACGTCAACATAAAGTTGGTGAATTCATAGGTTTATGTAAATCAATTGTAGGACCGCAAGACTTCCAAGTGCATGATTAAGCAACAAATGCAAACATCATAAAAAGTAATTACGTTTCCTAAGCTCATGACACCGAAGCTCGACATATATGGATGCAAATATAATTTGCCAACAGGTGTCCGTGAATGATGTGCTAACCCCGCAACATCCCAGATTCGACATGGTATGCGTTCGTTCCCAGTGATAGCTAGTCACCCGAACGGGGATTGTCAATCCCTAATAGATCTATCCATAACATTCGCGCCCACACAATGTAATTCCCAATCACATCTATGCAATTAACAGTTCATGATCATGGACATAAAGGGTTATGGTAACTTAGGCAAACACGTAATCATGGTATAAAATGTACACTTGCGTCCAGTTTGTAAAACAAAGCATGTTCTCACCCCAAGGATGTAAATCATTTAAATAATTGTAAAACATGGGGCTATGAACTCACCTTAGCAGGTAGTTCTCTGAATGATAATAAATATCCAAGTAAGCAGTGGATCACACCGTCAAGTACCTAAGTAAGTACGGTCAAGTCTTAGTTTACACATTTAAGCTAACGACTCATTGTATAAACTAAATTCCATTTTAAGTTTATATATACCGTTATCACTTGTGTGGTGATGCACAGGATTATTGTATTTATAATTCCGATGGTTCTCGAGAAACGTGAAGTTGTCATTAATAAATATACTTATTTATTAACTTGTTATTAAACCCGTTCAATGTCCGAATATCTTAATGTTCGACCGACTTGTCAAGTGTTTTATTAATTTACTTTTGTTCACAAATACCCCCTTAGGTTTCTTATAAATACAAACAGCCCCCTGGGTTTATTAGTATACTTTATTTACATTTTAAACCCCCAAGTTTCATTAATTACATAAGTGGTCCTTCAAGTTTACAAAGTTGTAATTTATGTCTTTATAGTTGCACTTCAATCCCTAAGTTTCACAATGTTTCAAAAACAGTCCCTGGAGTTATTGTATTTCGAAAAATGACCAAATCAACCCCTTAGGTTTCGAAGTTTACAGGTTTAGTCCCTTGACTTAAAAAAATTGTATTTTCATCCCAACTAAATCCCGACAAGTGGCATTTGGCCTTATTTAATCCAAATAAGCCACCAAGGCTGTTTCGGCTTGAAATAAGCTATCCGAGCTTATTTTTGGCTTAACGGGCCTTATTGGGCCCGTTAAGGTCCGTTTAGCTTTTTAAAGGTCCAAAATGATTTTAATAAGTCCGGAAGCCTTTAACAAGCTCATGTGGGGCTGTTAAGCTTAAAATAAGCTCGGTGAGCTTATTGAAGCTTATTTCGAGCTTATTGGGCTTACGGGCCCAATAACTTAACCCGATAAGAGTCTTAATGGTTTCTTAGGCATTTTAGCTTATTTCCTATTCGTTTCAACTTAGCTTAATCTGTTCTTGTTTTTAGCTTATTAGAAATAAGCCAATAAGCATTTGTTAATGGGCTTTCGGGCCCATTAATGACCCGAAAAGGTTTTAAATCTATTTGGTTCGGCCCATTGAGGTCCAATAACCTCGTTTTAGTCCGATAAGCACTTATAAGGTCGGTTTGCTTATTTAGCTTATTCGATAAGCTAATAAGCCCGATGTTGGGCCTATTGGGCCCGTTGTGAGCCCGAATGGGTTTTAGGGTTTAGGGCTTGGCCCATTAACATTATTTGAGTCTATTAAGCTCATTTAACTTGTATAAGCTGTGCCAACTTTACCGATAAGCTGTTAGAGCTTATTGTAAGCTTATTTGCTTGTTTTGGGCCTCGACGGTGGGCCGTTAGGTTTTACAAGTCCATTAGTGGTCCGAAAGGTTTATTAGGGTAACATATGGTTCTCGTTAAATCGTCTAGCACAAAAACAACGTGTCTAGGGTTCCTAAATCGCGACCCATGACATGCAAATGTTCCTTAACCTTGTATACACGTACCCAAGCCAAGTCGTTGTGATTTTAGCAATTGTTTATGTATAGTTTCCTTATATCTTCGCATATAGGGTGTGGTGTGCATGTTGGAGACCATGCTTTTACCTTGGACATAACATTTAATTCCTTGTCACGTTAAATCACTTGGTGCGTGCACCTTATTAGCCTCTTGCACCATACGAGTATAGAGTGTACATATATAGGTACGTGCATTTCATAGATATCGCGACATGATGACTAGAAATCAAAAGACAATTTAAAATGCGAAGAGTATAAGTTCAAACTTGACTTACAAGGGTCCTAGAGTATTTGTGGCGTATCTAGACGTGTAGAGTGCTAATCCAAGCGTATGCACGATCGAAACAACCAACCCTTGGCTTCAAAGCCTTTGAAGTTTCCCAACCCTAGCTCGAATAATCCATGTGGGTACTTGTTGGTTCGAAGTGGAAATGTGAGTGTGCTTGGTTGCGGTTTATGTACCCCGAACAAGAGAGGAGAGGGTTTGAGGTGTGTGTGAGTTAACAAGAGTGTTAAATGGTGAGACTAAGTGAGTATTTATAGGCAATATGCTAGTTACATTCTTTAGTTACAAAACCAAAACTAAACCGTGCCCTAGAGGGTGGTTTTAAAGGATTCTAGTTAATTACACATGGTATTATGCTAAACAACTTGAGTACAAGTATTAATGAGAGGATTTTGGGTACATGATTCACTTAGCTAGCAAAATCTTGAAGATTATGTGTATATATGTGTTTATGAGTTTAAAGAGTGTTCTAGTATAGGTGTGAGAGTGTATTTATAGGTAATAAGCTTAGTTACTCCTCTTGGTTCCACAACAAAACCAAACCGTGCCCTAGAGGGTGGTTTTGAGGGGTTCTGAACCAAACCGAGCTAGGAGGGGCGGTTTTAGGGGCTTCTAGTTAATCACTCATGGTTTTTGCTAAACCACCATAAGTACAAGCTTTAATGAGCTAAAGATGTACAAGATTTTTGCTTAGCTAGGAAATCTTATGGGTTTGTGTGTTTGTGAGGGTTAACCGTGGCCTAGGGGATCAAGGCAAGGAAAAGTGGGTAATAAACATTGGGTAATAAGTTAGTAGAGACAATTAGGACAAGTCTTAATTAGTTAGGTGATGTACTAGTCCTTTTAGGATCCTTAGCAAGATTTTTGGTGACTTCCTATGTATGTATGTGCATGTATTCGGCTTATAGAGGACACTTGACATCAAAATTGATTAAATTTTGTGTTAAGGAATGAAAAGTGGGTATTGGTTTGAGTCTAGGTATTTCCGGGGTGTGTCCAAATGTATTTTATCGCGAAACGAAACCCTTTTACGTGACCAATAAAAATAAAATACGCAAAGTACATAATTATCTTCCTAATAATTATTTCTTACTTGGTTGATGTAAACCTTAATTTATTTGGTGACCGTTTACATTCACTGATTATTTTTAGTCTACGCAATTTAGCTTAAAAGTAAATATTAAAAGTAAACGCGTATCGGACAAAAATAAATAGTGATCATTAATAGTGTCGTACAATGACATGAAAATGAGAAATGTTACAGTCTCCACCCGTTAAAAGAGCTTTGTCCTCAAAGCTTAAGACCTTGTAGTGGATGACGAAGCCCGGTTTGTGAAGAGTTGTGGGTATTTTTGTTTGAACGAATCTTCACGTTCCCAGGTGAACTCAGGGCCCCGCCTAGAGTTCCAGCGAACCTTAACCAACGGTATCCGGCTCCGCTTCAATCGTTTGATCTCCCGTTCCATGATTTCAACGGGCTCTTCCACAAACTGGAGCTTATCGTCAACATGAATTCCTTCTAACGGCATGACTAATGGTTCATCGGCATAACATTTCTTCAGATTAGACACATGAAATGTGTGGTGAACTCCCTTCAACTCTTGAGGAAGTTCCAGCCTGTAGGCAACCTTTCCAACTTTTGCTAACACTTTGAAAGGTCCGACATATCTCGGGTTCAGCTTGCCCCGCTTACCGAACCGTATGACTCCTTTCCAAGGTGAGACCTTGAGCATAACTGATAAGTGCTTAATTACACATATCTTTTACCTCTAAAAACGAGCTTAAATGACCAAAAACAGACAAAAACT
>BQNB010000799.1:74455-156534 GCA_026074375.1 Tanacetum coccineum
TTTACCTAGATTTTTTGAAGAGTTTTTCCAAATTTCAAACTTGGTTTTTAGATCTTCTTTTTCCTTAAGTGCTTTTGCTAATAAATTTTTGTGGTATGTTAGAACATCAGTTTTATCATCTAGGTCTATTTTCATTAATCTTTTGTTTATACCAAAGTTGATTATTTTGATGAGTGACTAGTTTAGCTTCTACTTTCTTTAAGCCTTGTGCATAAGCTTGTATTTCTACACTTGCATCACTAAGTTATTCTCTTTGTTCATCATATAGTTTTTTAAGGTTAGTATATGACTCTACACATTTTGTTGAACAAGAGATTACCTCAATGTCTGAGCTTGAATTGTTAAAGGCCATTAAAGCAAAGTCTTCTTGCTCATCCTCGGCATGGGCAGTCCAGTCTATACCTTCACCATCAAGAGTTACCAATGCATTGGGTTCCTCTTGCTTTCCAGGTCTTCTTCCATTATCTTTTACCTTATACCCATAGCTTCTTGCATCTCTCCTCCTTGCATTTTGGTTGCCTTTTAATCTACACTCTCTTGCAAAGTGTCATGTTTATAGCAGTTGTAGCATTCAACCTTGGTTTTGTCAAATCCAACAGGTTCTTTTGCATCAAAATGCAGCTTTCTTCTAGTCTTCTTATAGAACTTCTTCAATCTTATTGAGATCATGGCCACCTGCCATTTTAAGTCTATTTCTTCCAAATCATATTCATCAATTTGTTCCAAATCCTCATGATCCAATTGTGGACCACTAGATTGATTTGCGAAGAAGGAGTACATTAGATCATTAGTGTAAGATGAAGAGGTCTCCTTCTTTAAGTTGTGACTGGAAGAAGGAGAAACACCATTAGTGGTACTAACTTTGTTAGTACTGTTGGTGCTTTCTGAAGAAACAAATGCAACATTAGGTGAACTGGAAGATGATGTATTGGAGCCTTTAATATCATATTCAAAGACTCTTAGATTGTTATACAGATCATCAAACCTGAGATCGTTAATTCCTGGCTTAGTCCTCATTATCAAAGATACTTGTGACCATGAAGAAGGTAAGGATCTGAGGAACTTTTGGTTTGCATCTTCAGTTGATACTCCAGCACCATGAATTTCCAGTTGGCTTAGAAGACTTTGAAATCTATCATAGCCTTTGTGGAGTCCTTCTGAATTAGATATTGTGAAGCCTTCAAACTGCTGCTTCAGAATATACTTCTGCATTTTCTTTGACTCATCGTTGCCACCAAATCTTGACTTGATTGCATCCAACATCTCCTTTGCATCAGTCATCTTGTGAAACTTCGCTAGGTGATCTTCGGGTAAGGCCATAAGCAAGGTAGTCCTCGCTTTTCTCTCTCTCTCTCTCTAGCTAAAATTTCCTCAGCAGTTCTAAGAGGCAACACCTTTACAACCCCTTGAGTATCAGTAGTGACACTGACAGGACCATTACCCTTTTGTATGACTTCCCATATAGGATAGTCTGTATGAGCCAGGTAATGCTCCATCTTCATTGCTCAGATGTCATATTCAACCTTTTTTAGAATAGGGAGTTTGACTGTTGACATTATGTGAGGGACTTGTTGTGGTTGTGTTTGAGGTGTTGGTGGTGGAGGTAGTGGAGGGACATCATCTGATCTTGACATTGTTAAGAGTTGAAAAGAAATGGTTTATGAAACAGATGTGTTTTTTATTCTTCTTATTCAGAGTTTCTTATAGGACTCGTGATACACTTGTAGATCCTAATTCAACAAATCTTCTATCCTTGTAAGGGTTATAACCAATATGGATAGTTCCACACTGATTATATAAGAAACAATGATTATGAACACTTATATGTTATGCGGAATCTAACATATAGTGCTAAGAAGAATACTTAATATGAATAACTAAACTTTATATATTGATCTACAAAGATGATCATAGATTCCTAACTATGAGATTGCTATGTATTGTATATGATATATTTTCTAATGCCGTAGGGATCCTTTTATAGACCAAGGAGAAACCCTAATCGACTTACAAAACATGTAGAAGATCATGCATACAATTAATGCATATCTTTTCCTAATATATCTCATGCATATCTCTTAAACGGTACTAACTATTATAAACAGTACTAACTATTTTGTATTGTCAGTACAAACTATTACTAACTAGTACTAATGGTACTAACTATAACCGTCAGTAGTAACTATTACACTTATCGGTACTAAGTTAGGAAAAACTTAATTCCCAACATACTCCCAACTTCTTTAACCAACCTCTACAGCACCAATACGAGACATACTCGTGTGAGTTTTGTGAATAGAACCCTTACCCAGGTTTTGATTATCAAACAAGGAACACACCCGTCTTTGATCAGGGTCCTTGTTACAATCAAGACTTTGGTTTTAACCAACCTCCATTATATTCTCCGAGTCAGCCATAGCAGTTCAACTATTGTGAGTTCTGTGGAGGTCCACGTTATAGTAATGATTGCCAAGCAGGGAACATGCCCTTCTATGATCAGGGTCCTTGTTACAATCAGAACTTTAGTGATGACTAACCTCCGTTCTATTCTTCGTATCAGCAACAACAGTTTGACTGTTGTGAGGTTTGTGGAGGTCCCCATTATAGCTCTGATTGTCAAACCAGGAACCAACTTGTCTATGAGTCTAATCCTGGTAACAATTATGACCTTCCTTGTTTTGACCAACCTTCACAGTACCATATTGACCAGTCGCCCCCTCAGGATTTGATTTTTGATAGTCTTATGCATACATGCAGAGAAAATAATCGTATTTTGAAGGAGATGCTTAAAACTCAAATGCCCAATTCCCCTGTTGTTCTACATGCAAGGAAAATAACCGTATTTTGGAGGAGATGCTTAGAATTCAAATGCCCAATTCCCCTGTTGTTCTACATGAACCTGAGGGGAGTGATGATTACACGGAGGTGACTTATGACAAAGAGTAATGTTTAAGTGATCATTATACCACTCTTGTCATTCCTCCTATATACATACCATCCATACTGTTCTTAGCTACCATGAAGCCTACATACACCCTCTTAATGGGGGATGAGGTTATTAGCACTATTCCCGTAAGGGAAACTGACGAATTCATAAAGTCTAGTGTTGATGATCTTGTCCCAATCCCAAGGGAGTCTGAGGTGACATCTGATAGTGTTTTAGAGTGTGATATGCCTGCTACTACACCTTTGTCCCCTACTGATGATGGGGAAGTAGATTTTGATATCAATTCACCTTTAGGAGAACAAGTAGTCGACTTTTTGATGGAGAACGTGGATGTAGCTGGCTTGCCTAGGCATTTGGTTAAGCGACTTTTTAGTCATTTACTCAATAATCCAAGTTTAACTAAAGGAATGTCTGATGAGCTTTTAGGTGATGATACAAAACCTAGATTTTTTGATGTGACTTTCTCAAACCCTCTCTTTGATTTTAATGATGATTTTATCTTATGTAATGATAATCCACTTTTTGATGAGGAGTTTGAGGATATTAGTAGTTTGGTCCTCCCTGAGTCGACTCCAGTTATTGATGAGTCCACTTTGCTAGTCACACTGCCCTCGCCCTACTTAGTTGTTTTGGGAGATGAAAAGATCGACTTACTTTTGAGAGATGATTTAGATACCCTCTCAACGGAGGATAAGGAAATTGACTTCAATCCTATTAGAGATATAGATGAACTAGAACGTTTACTAGACAATAACTCTGTCCTTGTCCCAAGAGTGTTTGATGATCCTTTAAGTAATTCTGATTCGATGTCTAGATCAATTGAGACTAGTGACCTTATTGGAGGAGCTCACCACTGAGATCGGCCTAGACGATTCAATTCCAACTAACATTGATGATAGGTATTACGATTCAGAGGGTGACATTCTATTTTTTGAACAACTGCTTAATAAAGATACATCTTTCGGTGTATCTCTAGCATTGTTACCTACAGAGTCTTCCTCTCTAGTTCTACCACCACCTGCTTCTAAGTAATTAAGCTTAAGGGAGGTGGAAAGATTTGATCCATTTTCTCCCTGACACAGTCAGGTGAGGAGTCGAGGGTGATGGGGACCTCTTCTTTTGGTTTTCATCATATGCCATCACCCCGTCCTGCTGCATACTCACCTAAGGAGGTGATGTATTGCTATTTCCATCCCCACCTCACATCGGGTGATAGATTTGACCATGGACCTAAAACGAAATAACCTTAGAGTCAAGCTAGAGACTCGAATAAAAACAAGCGCTTCACGGGAGGCAACCCGTGTTATCCCTTATATTAAACAAGTAGCTTGCTACATTAGGTTTCTTTCGTAGTAGTTTAATCATAGTAATGAATAAGTGTGATGTATTTTTAGCCTAAGTGTGGGGGCGTACTTCTTTCTTTGGTTTGTGGTACCATTTTTTGCAGGATTCCTTAAGATCGTGAAGACCCGTGCTTGTTTTCAATCCTCCAATCGCCCGGTCTTCGATCTTCTGCTTATTTTGGAATCCTCGATCCTGATCATGTGTATTAATTGTGTTTCCCCTTTCATACTTGGAATTACTAGCATTTGCCTTTTTCGTTGATAAGTGTGGGGGTAAAACCCGACATTTTTTAACATTGAGGCCAATGTTCAGGGGGGGGGGGGATTTTGTAGGAACCTCATAAACCCTTATACTTCATAATATAGGACGAAATTATGTAAGAAAATAGATAGAATATGATGAACTTTTAGAGAGAGAAAGTAGAGAGAAGTAGAGAGTAAGAATGGTTGATTTAAAGAAAAACTCTTGTAAGAATGATTAACCAACCCCCTTTTCCAAAGTGGAAGAGGGTTTATATACCCTACACTCCCTTAGTGGGACGTGTGGGCTTGTACCACGGGTCGGGCTCGGGATTTGACTTAGGCTTAAACCCGATACATATGCAACACTAGATTAACTAACGAGCCTGATTCCCGACTCTAGCCTATTACAACGATAATTAATTACATGACTGAGACCTAACATTTGTGTTGAACGAACTTCTTGTTCGGCTCAATAAGTTGGGGCTAACAATCTTCCCCGAAGTGAGTTCATTGCGACACTCCTTCATGAGATCGATGAGATTGCTTTTGTCGTTAAGCTCTTGTGGTCTTGGTCTCTGACTTCGTTGTAGGCTTGTTTCTTCATGCTTTATGATCTTTGATCTTGAGCTTTTGTCATTGTCTTGCGACTTTATCTTTTGTCCGAGCTCTTTAAATCTTTCTCCTTGCTTGTCTTTCACGTCTTTGCCACCTCGCGATCTTGTGTCTTGACCAACATGCTCATACTATGCATCATCATGAAAGCTTGTTAACAATCTCCCTTGATAGACTTGATATCATGGAAGATCTTGTTTATCAGAGTTTGCAAAAGTCTTTGTCTTTAATACTTGAGCTTTCTTGATTCTTAAAACTTGATGTTTGTAGTATGTCTTTGTAGTTTGCGTATGAGCATGTGGTAATGAATCGACCTCAGCTGGAAACACGTACCGTCACCATCGTGAAACCTGCAGGTTTACATTAGTGATAATCGACAGATATGGACGAATGTGTCTTTGTCAGGTTATTATTGTTGACGTTTTTGCGTGTATTTTCTCAGGTTATTATTTTGCTAGATGAGCATTGGGAGCATACGAGTCGCGCGGATATATATTTTTAAGGCTTTATGATTTGAGTACCATTCGATAAACGTTTTGAAAATGTTTTCTATTACATTACTAATGGGATCTATTGCAACTCTGATATTTATAAAAATCATCGAATGGTTGACTTTTCAAAACGTCTCACTTATAGTCGTTTTCTGTAACTTGTACCTTGTGCTATGAAGTCGCACCTCAATGTTACCATTCCGCCGCAGACTGATTTTGGGGGTGTGATAGATTGGTATAAGAGCACACGTTATAGAGAACCAGGTCGTTTTCAAAACCTGGACTATAACCGTTTTTCAAAAAACTTTAAAAGTCTTTCACCGTTGTTCGATATCCGCGCGCGCATGCTTTCTGATTCCTTATAAGCTCTCTTTTGCATCTCTACTACTATTACGTGGATAATGAACATTTAATACTTGGTTATCATTTCGCTCTCTTACGTCTGTCTTACGACGTCTTACTATTTACCTTATATCGGTCAGATATATATAAATATTGGCCACTTCGATTATTGCGTACTTCCTGATTTCTCATTTGCTTCCTTGAGCATCAATACCGGTATTATATGAGAATACCATATATATAAGCTACTTTCCTTTTGATCTCTTACACAATACCATCATTCATTTATGCCATGAGGCTTTTCATTTTGCCAACTTTACTTTGATTCTCTATTTTAGTTATACAAGTCACTCTCTCAAATCTCATGAAACCATAACACTATTTTGACAAAAATGAGCATTGCATCGTTAGTCCTTAAATATACATAGCCTAATCACCTGTGTATATTTGGTGCATAGACTGATTACCTATGCATTCGGGAAAGACCATGTCATGCTGAGAGTAGTCACCTTAAAACCTACACCTCTTCATCAACACAATTCCGGAAGAAATATCCGCATCTTTTCTCTGAACCCGTACCTTCGACAAGTGTCGCAACTTAAGCCTTGAGGATAAGGCTCATTTAACAGGGAAGGACTGTAACAATCCGTAATTTTTTATCAATGAACGACGCCATTTAATTCACTATACATTTTTTTTCTTTGCGTTTGCTTTTAATTTTAATCGTCACGTTAAATCGCGTAAACTAAAAATCAACAATCAACGTAAACGGGCACCAAACAAATTAAAGTTTACGTCAAGCAATCATTATATTATTTTTACTAAAGTAATAATTAACTTATTATGTTTTATTTTTATCGGTTACGTAAAACGTTACGTTTACCGCGATAAATTGCGTTTATTAGGGATTCCCGGAACCACCAAACATTTCTACGCTTCAACAAATACACATTATTATACCCAATACCCAAAGTTTTATAAAACTTCACCCATGTTAACATTGTTAGTCATATTGTACATAAAAATAAATCAACTAGAACATACACTTTACTCATATTTACCAATTTAATACATTTAAACTACAACATAGGCTTCAATAAATGCTAGATATATTGTAAAGACCAAAAATCACCCAACTACCACCTCCCCCACTTCCTTAATTGTATTACCGTGGTATACTTCCCATATTAAAGGAACCATAGCAAACAAACACTTAGCTAGACCTTGTACAACCTAGAACTCTTTATTACTAGCCATGTATAGTATCTTGACCAAGACTTCCCTAAAAGCCTCATCATTGGTCCCAAACTAATACATATAAATCTTTGACGTCCTAGTGATATATAAGGCATGCACTAGTTAGTTTATCACACACATCTCATTTCATTAACCAAAAAACTTTACAAACTCTCTTTGTCTCTCCCTCTAGCCCACGGCTCACTCTCACACCAAACAAGCAACCCATACAAATTTTTCTACCACTTATACAAATATTATTACATCATATCTAAGACATACTAAGAAGGTTTGAAGGCTTGGTTAAGCCTTTACAAGTGTTAAGCAAGAAAAATGAAAGATTAGGGTTTCTTTGATTGTGCAAGCTAGGGTTTGGTGTCTAAACAAGGGTTTAGACTTTGTTGTTCATCATATTACATCACACTAAGGTCAGAAACTCTTTATGTCTTTACATTTATCATTTTATGCATATATGAGTTCTATATAGCAAAATCACCATTAGGATACTTTTAAACATGTAAAAGGGATTTTTACTTGTGATCCTTGTTTTGTACACTTTTATATATGTTATGTTATTGGTAATATCATGTTAAAATGGATATATAAGTATTATACCATGTTGGTTTAAGTATAAAAAGTATATAAACAAGTTAGGTTTTTTTAGGTTACTTAGTAAGTTACAAGTAAAAGTGTTGTAAATGACTTGTTAATCTTGTTATCATAGGCTCATGTGGACAAAATATGGACAATGGACATTATTATATGTATGACATAGGGTATAAAGAGTTGTGAGAAACTTGAGGTATTTTATTAGGTTAAAAAGGTATATAAAACAAGTTATAAATAAGTATACATATTGATTTCAAAGGGGCTGTTTTGATTCGACCTTGGTAACAACCATATTATGTTTTATAAAGATAGTACACCTCATGACGATTCCAAATATGTAAATAACTCAAAAAACCGCCTTATAACGAAAAAGATACGACAAAAATACGTTTTACGTTAATACCGGGTTTAAAAAATAAATTTTATAAAAAGTTACTGTTCATCAGGAACATTTATTTTTGAAAACATCATTAATATGATAGAACTTTTAATAACGAAGACGTGCTCGAAAGAATCGCTAAAAATGGAGCTATAACGAATAAAATACGACATTTACGAGTTTTACGATAACTAAAACTATAAAAAAAATTATAAACTGGTGTGAACAGTAAAACGTATTGTTCACCAGTAGGTCCAAAATATGAAAATGTCATATTTTGATAACTCGTCTTAATACGAAAGCGTGTGCATAAGAAACGTAAAAATCGGGCTTAAAACGCGAAAGTTACGTCGTTTTTACTAAAGAGGCATCTTTACAAACTTTTTTACTTAAAAATGATATTTTCACTAAAACGATTAGACTGGTGATGTCAGCTATATAGGATTAAATATGGTATTAGTTAATCAAGGTGACTTATGCTTACACGTCCGTATGAATTTAATAGGTTGCAATACGGGCGTTAATCTGACGCATATATCTAATTGTGAGTACGATGTTTGATTTACCATTCACTCAAAGTGAGTTCATAGCCCCATCTTTTCTCTGTTTGGATAGTTTACCACAAATTGTTTTATGGGGTGAGAAATACATGCTTGTTTTAACCAAGATAAACTCGTGTTATGTTCTACAACTTAAGCTTTACAAAGGATATTTTTACTAGAGCTTTTACTTGCTTACTACCTGAATTTTAATACATGTGTGATACATGCTAAATTGTTTTATATACACAAGTACTTATAACTGACAGTTTGCGTTCATAGACCATCTATATTACCTAAATGTTTTCTTAATCTTCTTAAGGGATATTTCATGCTTGTTTTACATTCCGGATACAATTACAATTGAATTAATACTCGGGCGTTTGCAACGTCAACTCTTAGAGAATAATACTTGGGTGTCTGGCCGCATCAACTCTAAGGGAATAATCCTTAGATGTCTTGCAACACCTTCTTCCTCTCTCTCACTCATCATATGTTAATACTTGGGTGTTTGCCACATCAACTCAAAGAGAATAATACTTGGGTGTCTGGCCGCACCAACTCTAAGAGAGAATAATACTCGGGTGTTTAGCCGCACCAACTCTCGGAGAATAATACTTGGATGTCTTGCAACACCAACTCCCTCTCATAATACATGTTAATGTTCTTGCAACATCAACTCTAAGAGAGAATAATACTCGGGTGTTTAGCCGCAACACCTCTCAGAGAATAATACTTGGATGTCTTGCAACACCAACTTCCTCTATCATCATTCGTTAGTGTTTCGGTGTCATGAGCTTGGTGCAATAATTCATGTTCTTTTAGACTTGAGGAATTTATTTCTCTCGTCTACATTACATGTTTTGGACTATGGAATACGTACATAGTCTGCCCTTACTTAAGTCTTGTGGTCCAATACTGAACATTACTAGAACTATTGAATCACTACTTGAATTTTGGAAAATAATACTTTTAAATGTTGTAACACTACTTTTCTTACTGAAATTATTTCAACATTGCTTTTACCTAAACCTATGAATTCACCAACATTATTGTTGACATTTTTACGTGTATTTTCTCAGGTTATTATTTTGCTAGCTGAGCATTGGGAGCATACAAGTCGCGTGAATATATATTTTTAAGGCTTTATGATTTTAGTACCATTCGATAAACATTTTGAAAATGTTTTCTATTACATTACTAATAGGATCTATTGCAACTCTGATATTTATAAAAATCATCGAATGGTTGATTTTTCAAAACGTCTCACTTAGAGTCGTTTTCTGTAACTTGTACCTTGTGCTATGAAGTCGCACCCCAATGTTACCATTCCGCTGCAGATTGATTTTGGGGGTGTGATAAATATCAACTAACTCGGAGTGAGAAAGTCAATAGAGGTCATGTGAATCTCCGTGACAAATGAGACAAGTCTCTTTTGAGAGAGACTCGAATGACTGGAAAGGGTTGTGCAGTGCATCACTGGGTCTATGATGTCTTGTCTTCAATATCAGAATTCATCTTTGTGAATCTGATAGATTATGTATTGACCCGGTTTCTGCCTAAAGTTGTGTGGATGGCTTCTTTCTTTTCACCCTTTATCCATACGTTTCTTTTTAATTCTTCAACCCTTTCAATGCTTACCAAGACGACATTACTAACACCTTGTTGTGATTGTTCTAGTGTTAACTCAGTCTTAGTCGACATTTTTCCCTTTACACATTCATCTCCATTCATACCTAAGGACTGCTATTTCTAACTATGGATTATCCTTGGGTAGATCCCTCCGGTTCTGGTTGGATCATAGGACTGATTCCTAACCTAACCACCTTATGACTTCAGAATCGTCGTGAAATTAAGATGTTGTTGGGTATAAGATCGTAACCATATAACCGTTATCAAAGATTATGAAGCACTTTTGAGTCGATTAGATCATTTATTAATTTAAAGATCACATTTTAATAACATTTCACCCCTTATTTTAAATTCTAAGTCACTTAGTTTTTGAAATACTTTGTGATTAAAATTTGTCATGAAAATCCTGTGGGTTGAAAATGTTTTAAACGTAGCATGAATTATGTGGAACTATTTCATCTTGCTCCCCCTTAATTTTACATATGTTTGACACAAAAAAAAATGATACCAAGTTGTAAAATGGATATAAAATTGAGGTTGAACAATGGGTCATCTTATAACTAACGTTCTATGGAGTTGTCATTATTAGTACGAAGTTGTTATTAAGAGACTGTTGGTAATGGTTTGAATACATAAGAATGGTCATGAGATGATGTATCCAAACTCATTAAAACTTTATTTTTCGAAAAACTCCCCTTTGAAAGATGGAGTGTTAAACACACAATTTTGAAAGATTATGAATCATCAGTGAGAAGTTCTTGAAAAATTGTGTTCAACATTTTGAAAAACATATGTTAGAAGACTTCTCTTCCAAATCTAAGGGTAAGCGCACTTATGCATACACTTTCCTTTTTCTTGAGCTTAAAACTTTGAATGTCTTGTAAGAACAGCTCAAGACCGAGAAAAGTTGATTTTCTCGTTGTTAGGATAAGTTATCTTTATAGATAAACTTTCCTTTATTTGAGGTCCGGGTTATGTACTGATATTTGCACATAAGCCATTGTCATTAAGTTCGAGTTACAGTCTGAAGTAACTGTAAGTCATATTGAAAAATTAGAAATGACATGTTTTGAAATCATTTGAAACTCTTGCTCGAACTTCATTTACACGCCCGTGTCGATGTTAATCAACATTTCTAGGTACGTAAATGTTATCGATTCCAAGAGACATGTCGAGAAGATTCTTTTTGTGAAACATTTTTTGATTTTTTGATTTTGTATTTTCTTTTTGAAATTTTATATTTTTGTATTTGTTTTTATATGTTTTATATTTTTGTATTTTTCTTTTCTAAAAAATATTTACAAGTCGATGTTTGATGGAATATCAAGCAGATTCATTTGTTAGAACCTCCAGTTCTGCTGGAGTCAAACATCGCATACCAATTCGTATGACAAGATACTGAAACCTTTCTTTGAGAAGGGCTTTAGTAAACATGTCGGCTAGTCAGTTCTGACAAAGTACAATTCAATTATACCGTTCTCAACCTGTTCCTTGATGAAATGATATCGAGTATGAATGTGCTTGGTACGGGAGTGCTGCACGGGGTTGCATGAGATTGCTATGGCTGACTGAGAGTCGCAGTACAATGGTATTTTGTTGTAGTTGAAGCCATAATCTTTAAGCTGTGTCCTCATCCATATTACTTGAGCAAAACTGGCAGATAATGCCACGTATTCAGCCTCTGCTGATGACATTGCAGTGCAATCCTGCTTCTTTGACATCCAGCTGACTAACTTATCACCTAGGAATTGTATTCCTCCAGAAGTGCTTTTGCACGTATCAAGGCATCCGACATGGCCGACATCTAAAAAAGCTGCCAGTTCAAAGCCAGAATCCTTCGGATACCAGAGTCCCATGTTAATGGTACCTCTTAAGTATCAAAAGATCCTCTTAACCTCTTTGAGGTGTTTTTCAGTCGGTCATGCTTGATAACGTGCACAATAACATACTGCTTGCACTATGTTTGGTCTACTAGATGTCAGATACATGAGTGACCCGATTTTACTACGATAGTCAGTTTGGTCTACGGGTTTTCCACTCAAGTCTGCATCAAGTTTAGGTTTTGTAGCCATTGGTGTACCAATGCTTTCACCTTTGTCCATATCATGTTTCTTTAGAATTTCTAAAGTATATTTGGCCTGATTGATAAAGATACCTTGTGGGGATTGGTGGATTTGAAGTCCTAAAAAGAATTTTATTTCCCCCATTAAGGACATCTCAAATCTACTGTGCATTAATTTTTCAAATCTTTTAGAATATTTTAGGTTTGTAGACCCGAAAATTATGTGCATCCTCGTATTTTATCGTGAAAAGAGTAGGGTCAATGGTACCTTTAGTAAAACCTTTAGACATTAGGAAATTTAAGAGTTCATCATACCAGGCTCTCGGAGCTTGCTTCAATCCATATAGAGCTTTCCTTAGTCGGTAAACTTTTTTTGAATGATCAGGATCAACGAATCCATCTGGTTATGCAACATAAACCTCCTTCTTCAATGGACCATTAAGAAATGTTGTTTTCACGTCCATCTGATAAATCGGAAAAGACTTGTGTGCTGCATATGCTACAAAGATCCGAACGGCTTCCAAGCGAGCAACTAGAGCAAATGATTCTTCAAAATCAATACCCTCTTCCTGAGCATATCCCTTAGCTACAAGTCGTGCTTTATTGCGAATTACAGTTTGATCTTCATCCTTTTTGTTCTTCCATAACCACTTTAGCTTGATAACAATTTTGCCAAAGGGTTTGTCGACGAGTTCCCAAACTTGTAGTCTGTCAAACTAATGAAGTTCTTCCTGCATTGCTTCAATCCATGCAGAATCAGCCATTGCCTCCTTAATGTTTTTCGGTTCTGCCGTACTCACGGTAAGTGCGAACACACACATTTCAGGATCTATGGCAAGTTGTCGTCGTGTTTGCACTGGCTTGGATAGATTTCCACAAACTTGCTCTAGCGGGTTATCTTTTTCCATTGGTATTCAGAACCGTATGGTTGATAGAAGGTATGCATATTGGAATTATCAATATTGCGTAAGGAAGACTCAGCAATTTCTTATACCGGTGTACAGAAAGGATTGATAAAGTCATCATTTTGGAACGATGCATCTTCTGCTTGATCATTGTTGTCATCGTCAGCATTGACATTTGTTGTTGGAGTTGACGGTTGTTGAACATTCGCTGTAGGTTGTGTGACTTTTTTCTTAGAATTATCGACGGGAGAAGAAGACTTTTGCACACTTTGATTTCCTACAGAGAAATATTCTTCAAACAAAGGATTGAATAGAAATTCCATCTCTTGTTATGACAAATTTGTCTTGTCTGCTGGAGGAACAACATCTTGTAGTGGGGGCACGGGGTCAGAGTTGTCATAATCTGACGCCTTTTGTTGTTCTCGAGGAACGAGGCCTGAGGAGTTATCAACAGACATCTCTTGTCGTGGAGGAACGGGGCCTGAAGTGTTATTTTCAGCAGACACCATTTCTTTGATCTCATCAAACTTTATGTGAATGGATTCAACTATCAATTGAGTTCTCTTATTATAAACACGATACCCCTTCGACTGAGTAGAATATCCCACCATGACACATGGATCCCCCTTTTCTTTCATCTTATCCAAATTTTTACCATCTCTAGTTAGATAACAAAGGAAACCAAAGATGTGAAGGTGTTTGATAGAAGGTTTCCTGTCATTGATGATGTGATACGCCATCTTTCCATGAGTCGAGATAATAATGGATTAGTTTTGAGTATAGCATGCGGTTGCGATTGCTTCAGCCCAAAAGAACAATGGAAGATGCGGTTGTAAATATTTTCTGGAAAGCAACTTCTAAATCCGCATCACAAAATTGACCAACTGAGAAAAGATTGTTATTGAGGCCTTCAACGTAATAAACCCGTTTTATCGTGACATTTCCTTGAATTAAGTCTTCATAGCTGAGAATCAGAGCGAATTGATCATTCCCAAAACGAACAGTACCCAAAAAGTTCTCAACGAAATTACACAGAAGCTTTAGATTGCCTATCATGTGCTTTGTGCATCCAGAGTCAACAATGAATAGGATGAGTTGAACAATCTGCAAGAGAATTAGAGGAAGATGGAACGTTTGACAAGTTGGATCCTAAGGAGTTTGATATCTTCAAGACATTAGTTATCCTAGAGACGATGTCTATGGTGGGACTAATACTTGAGGATACATTTTCTTTCCTGATTTTAGGCATCCATATCTTTTTGGTCTTAGGTGGTTTAGGTGTCCATTTATATCATGAAGGGCTTTGCTTTTCTATCAACCATTTCCATTCCCGATTTGTATTCTCATACAACTCCCAACTCGTAGATTTCTGAATAGTGGTATCTGGTGCAACTGTTTTCTTATGGGGTGTTGCAACAGATTTGTTCACTTTCTCTTTGGGTTTTCTAGCACTAATAGGCACTACATTAGACTTCTTGGTTCTAGCATTCAAGTCATTCAAATATTTAGAAACACAAGCATCATGATTTGAATTAAACATACATTTTCCACAATCAGCACAAACAGCATTAACATTTGAAGTTCTGGAATTTAAACTGTCATTACACGCAGTTACAGACTTAGTTTTCTTAGAAATACTAGAAATCCTACGGTGGTTTTCTACTTCTGTCTTCTTAAACGTCACTCGACTATTGTTTTGCACGATCTTATTTTTCACGTGAGTGCTCTTATGCTGTGGTCTGCTAACACGAGTTTTGTGAGTTACTCCTGTAAAGGTAGACATGCGAGGGTTAGTATTCCTAGAAGTCTGAGGTAACTGTGGTTGTAACACCCCCAAAATGGGCCGCAGCGGAATATGATGTTCCGGGGGTATTACTTCATAGATCAATAGCACAAGATATGAGAACGACCATTATAAGGATCGTTTAAAACTAATACATTGGATTTCATAAATGGTTCGATACAAAAAGCTCATGGGCTTAACTTGTTTATCTTGTAAAAATACAGATTTCACAACATAACAATATTCCAAAATGTAATGCATGCAAATCTTTATGATAATGAGACTTCAAATGACGACCAGCCAATGTATCCGTGACTTGTACCTTATTGACCTGAGAAAACATGTTTAAACTGTCAACAATAATGTTAGTGAATTTATAGGTTTATAAAGTTAATGAAGTGGATAACAAGATTTCCCTGTAATAAAGTAACAAATACAGTATCACAAAAATATATTACGAAATGCACTAAGCTCATGACACCGAAGCTAAACAATGTATGTATATCAAATACATATAAATGACTTTGCCCAATGTGGTTGTTTAACCCGTAACATCCATGAATCCAAATGGTATACGTTCGTCATTTTCGGCCAACCGGTAAACTAGCAAGCGCTACTTGCCAGAACGGGGATGTTAATCCCAAATAGATCTATTCATAACATTCGCGCTCACATAATGCAATTAACAATTACATCTATGCAATTAACAGTTCATGATGATGGGCATAGTGGGTTATAGCTACTTAGGCAAACTCGTAATATTTGAATTTAAAATGTACTTGCATCCATGTTGTAAAACAAACATGATCTCATCCCCGAGATTTGATAAATGATTGAAAAAGTATAAAAGTGGGGACTATAAACTCACATCAAGTAATGATAACGTAGAAGCAAGGTAGTGGTACGGAAAACGATGCAAGCGACTTTATCCGCAACCTATGAATAAGTAATACATATTCACTAAACGGAACAATAATAATATAATTACTTGCAATCTCGCCACTAGCGTGTGCTTGACTTTATTTAAAATGATGACATTTGAAAATAGTTTCTTGATTAAAATGATCAACTTTATCGGGTCAACGCGGTCAAACCATGAGTATACAACTTACGACTTCGGACATTTAAGAAACTAGGTCGTATATACTTTAAATTATTAGTTTTGGTCAGCCTTTGGTTTGGTCTCTAAGTGCGTTAAATAATTAGACGAAACATTGACATTTACTTTTTAAATTAAACTTATATATTACTAAGCTTTAACATGAGGTGTCGTAGAGTTTTACAATTAAATTTTGGTTTCGTTAGTTGACTATATTAAAAAGTAAAAGCATATTTAAATCCTCAACTGGGCTGTCTACAATGTTCGTCTTTTAAGTTTTGTCTAGAAAGGTCGTTTAACGGGTTAAAATGAGGCTAAACATGTATAGGTCGCGTGACAGATTTATACTTAGAAAATAAAAGTGTCATTTCAGCTTCTAATGTTTGCGTGGTCAGAGTTTTGAAATCAGTTTGCGGGTTCGTTACTTAATGTTAGGACAAAATAAAAGCACATTTGAAAACTAGGCTAGGTCTATTACAATTTACCTTTTATAAGTTTTGGGGGCAGAGGTCGATATCGTGGTAAAAAAATGAGGCTAAAGGGTGCGTGAGCCGCATTTTACCATCAGCATATGCTGATTTTTATCAGCGTGCTGAGTGTGGAGGCCATACTTTGGCCTCGATTTACGAGTTCGTTTCTCAACTATTTTTCAGGATTCAAGTTGCTAAATGCAATCTACCATGTTGACTATAAAACGCCCATACTTGTTTACTCTATTCCTAAGTCTAAATGGTTCAAAACAATGCCTACAGTCGACCCATTAGGACTGCTTTACAAAAGGCAAAATGGCAGATTTATACCTCAAACTTTGAGACCTTATAACTATTTATTTACTTGACGAAATTCGTTGATTCCAGGGGCAAAACATAGGTCACCTGTCCTACTTTTTAAAACAATTAAGTTGTTTTACATGCTTCGAGTTTAAGGGGTCGAACAATGTACCTAAAGTTACAAGTGTGGCTGCGTGATCCACTAACAATACATATGCATTTTTGTTTCTAACCAAATAGTGAGCCTAAGCTACAAACGTATGAGTATTCTAAACCTGATACTCTCACAACTAGGTCTATGTCTCGTTAGTTACCTTTATGTTTTATGGGGTTTGCTTACTTGTTCGTTCGTTATATATATCAGAAGCTATAGAAAATATGTTTTCTTTGTTTTATCAAGCACACCCTATAGAACACAAGTATTGCCCGTAAGACAAATAACGAGGAAGTATTTAGCTCACAAAACTCAAAGACGACACATAAAAGAATAAAGCGTGGACTCACAAGGCAATGAAAAACAAGGCGCGTGCTTCGACTCAACTAGTGAAACCCTTGGTTGCTATTAATTCTCAACGAATGAACCAACACCACCTTTAACCACTTAACCACGATCCTTGACTACCTTGTACCAGCCTGATGTCGAACAAAAGAGGTTACTGCTTGTATACGCTCGTCGACCAAAGGGAAAAACCACAAGATGGATTTAGGGTTAGGGTTTGCTAGTGTGTATGGAGATGAAAGTGTAAGGATTTGTGTGTGTATATGTGTTGAATTCTAAAGTAGGGAACAAAGGAAAGACAAAGATGAAGAGATGGTATGATGAATATGTGAGTGGTGTTGTGTTCTCTGTGTTTGCAAAAGAATGCATGGTCTTTTATGCATGATTAAGAGGCAAGCATAGTGTTTCACTCTTGAGTTACATTCTTTTGTTAAACCATTCATGGCAAGGTATTTCTTGGATTCAAGCATGGTCAATGAACATGAATTAAAAGGGGATCACTTTTGAAGGCGTGTGAACAAAACTAAGGAGGTATAGCAGCTATAAGATCACGAGTATGAGTTGGGTTATGGAAAAGAAAAGTTATGGGCTTTTAACCGATGGTTTAAAGAGATAAAAGGGGGCTTGGAATTTTCATGGTTATCTTAATGAAATCCAACGTGAATTCTTGCATGTGTTGGAGGAAAAAGTCGGCATACATGCTAGTTTGTAGGAATACATGAGTTTTATTCTTAGGTTTTATATAGTTCCTTAATTTACAAAAGTTAAGTTTGGTGTATTTTGTTTTAAGAGTTCTCGTTTGATCAAATTTAATAACATGACCAAGTAACTTCATTTGTCGACTAAAAACTAAATGACGGATATGAAAAGGGTCATGCAAAGTCTTAATGAGTGTGTTTGACGTTTCTAGCAAACGTTGGATTTTAAGCTCACGCAATTTTAACTAACGTGTTTCAAATGGACCTAAACTCATAAAATGTTTCAACTAGTAAGAAATTAGAATTACTGAAGTTGAAATATGACCTGAAAAACATGGGGTGTTATAGTGGTGCTCTGGTTTGTGTTGTCCTAGTGTCAATTCGATACATTCCTGGTTTAAGCACATTTGTGTTTCTTACAGCCTTGCTTGCTGTTTGAGGCAAAATCTGTGTAGTGACTGGTATAGAGGAACCATCTGACACATTAGTTTTATCAACCGACTCTTTCTGTGATAAACTTCTTATTGCCGAAGAGTTTGAGAATGGAGTCGGCTTTCCTAAAACTGATGGTTTTGGAATCCATTGAGCATTTGGTTGTCGAACAACAGATGGTCTATCAAACTGAGTTTGCACAGATTTTCCTTTGCATTTTTCAACGAGTTTCATTAACTTACTGATTGCAATGTTCTTATCTTGCAGTTGAGCTTTCAAATCTTGTATTTCATGATATTGTTCACGTTCTTTCAGAAATACATTTGACGTATTTTCTTTGCAAACTGCGTCATTCTTATGTTTATCTTTACAATTTTGTAACTCAAGTTCAAGAGAAATCGAATGTTTTTCTAATTTAGCAAAACTTCGTGAAAGCTCATTATAAACCTTTTCATTGACATTTTCAGTTTGTATCGAAAGCTTTTCTGCAAGATATTCACATTTTTTGACCTTATGAAGATATAAGCATTGCAATTCATTATAAGCATCTAAATCAGACAAAGAATGCAAATATGAACACATAACATCCTTAGACACACACTCTTGGAGCAGTAGATCATACATGTTTGAAAAATCTGCCTTGTCAGATTCAAGTTCGTCAATCTCTTTTTCAAGGGATTCAACGTACTTAAGATCTTCATGCATCTCCTTTTTAAGTTCATGAACAAATTGAAAACTGTCATTTTGTGTTTTTATCGAAAGAGGCATCAAACATGTTTTTATTAGTCATTACATTATAAGCTTGTCTACTTTTACTAACAGATTTCGAAACAGGAAGAAAGGCAATGTTTTTGACAATGTTTGGTTTAGTTTTCACAAACGATTTTCTCCACATTTTCTTCCTAACTTCTTTAGCATGTGCCAACTGATCAAGATAATCTTTTGAGGGTGGTTTGAAAATTTCATAAAGACTATTCTGCTTTGTATAATCATATGGTTTCACCAAGTCTTTATCCAGTTTTGATCTACTCTCTTTTTCAAGAGTGATTGTCTCTTCCTAATCAGGGGCAAATCTATTTGCAAGATCAGAATTATCATATAGGATCTCATACAAACATGGTTTTTCAGCCTGAGCTTTCTTAAGGTACATGGATTAGCAAAGGTAGGTCTACCATTATATGTTGAGCATTTAGGTGCTAACATGTGAATGGTCTGAATTGACTGGTTACATTTATAAACAATTTCATTCAAAAACTTTAATTGTTTTTTCATTGAAATCATCTTATCAATATCTTTACCTTCCTTAACTTTTAAATCTAAAATGACCTTACTTTTCTCTTTGAGAAGACCTTCAAATTGTGACTTTGTTAAAAGACTCTGTTTGACTAACTCATCATGTTTATGTTTGACAACTAAAATTTCATAGGCTTTAAGTTTTAAACCTTCTTTTATGTCATTGTCTTTTTGAGCTAGTAGTCCAAGAGTTTCATTTAACTTAGATTGAAGTTTGTCATAGTCAAGGGTTCGGTCATTAAACGCAATGTACTTCTCAAGCTCACTCTGTATGGTCTAAAGTGCAATTAGGCAACTATCCCGACAACTAGTAGACTCCCCCAAAGCTCTAGTAGTCTCCTCAAGGTTAGATTTGCACTCCTTCAATTCTTGAGTCAATGATGCGTTTGCTTTCTTTAATTGCTTCAAAATCTTTTTGTTTTGTTCAGTATCAAGAGTTAAATTTTCAATTCAGTTAGCAAGCGCAACACGCTCATTATTGTATTCTGCATCATTTTGGTCAACCTGATTATCATTATTACACATATTTGATGAACAGGAATGACATTGCTATCATCCTTTTCCAAAACATGTGTGTCGTTAATGGATTCAGGTTGCTCATAATGTTGTCTCTCATTGGCAAATATATTATATTCATTATGGTATTGTACCTCTTCTAATGGATCAACAGTGTTATCGAAGTCTGCAGGTAAGACCTCCTGAATTTTAGCCATGAAACTATAATGTGCTTCCAGTTCTTGTTCATCAACTTCTTCATCCGTGTCTGCTAGCCAATCAGCTTGCTCTGCTTGCAGTGGAACACCTTGCTCAGCTTGTTTGCACAGCAACATCTTTTGCTTATGATACGTGTAGTCTTTAACCCGCTTTGGCTTCCTACATTCCTTAGCAAAGTGGCCAAATTCCTTGCAGTTAAAACACTGTATCCCATTCTGTTGCACTACCTGACTGCCTACAGTCTCCCTAGCCCCAACAACTGTCATTGTCCTCTAATTCCCAAACTGCCTAGACTGATTGTCATTCTTATACATTGGTGAATTATCTACAGTCTTGTTTCTAGAGTTTGAGGATGTTCTAAGGTTGTTGTTGGTAGGTTTGTAGAGCTTCTTGAAATACTTAGCAATGAGGGCCAAATTCTTTTACATTTCTTTGTCTTTCTGTACTTGTTTAGGATCACTGTCTTCATCAGATCCGGACTCAGATGGTGGTGTCACTGGTTTGGCGACCTCTTTGCCTTTGTGTCTGGTAGATGCATGCATTGGTGCTGGTGCATAAGCTCTTTGAGGTTTTGGTGCGTGGTGGTAATTATCCGGATATGTTTGAGCAGAGGCAACAAATGCTAATGGATTTGCAGTCTTTGCTATTCTTTCATCACGTATTTCATTAACTTCATTTTGATACTGCTTCAGAATGTCAAATAGCTTGTGATATGAGACAGTGTCTAATTTTTCAGTCTACTTAACAACTGTGACAAACCTTGACCATTCTGGCTAAAGTTGCTGAAGAAATTGAACATTCACTTGCATTGTATCAACTTTCAAGTTGTTATGTATCATTTCATTCATCATTTTATAAAACGAGAGTAATATGATTCCATTGACTCTCTATCTCAAGAAGTGAACTTTCCAAATTCCTAGAACATGTTAGTCTTAACATCTTGAATGTTCAATGATTCACCCTATTGTAACCTTTCAATGGCTGTCCACATCTCATTTGCTGTCTGGCAAGCATCAACAATCGAGTAGATTTCATCTCCAATTCTAGTTAACAGCATGAAGATTGCTTCTTTTTCAGCCTCGAAATGAGATTTGTTAGCAGGTGTCATGTTCAATATTGTCTCAAATGCCGTGTGTTCAGGTATTTCTAGAGAATCATCGGTTGCAGCAACAGCTAGAACTACTACAGTAGATGGCTTATAGGGACCTTCTAGAATGCATTTCCTCAGTGCATCACCATTTTGTTTCGTATCAAGATAACGTAGAAACCATGATGGCCACTGTGCATATCTGTCCGTTGCAAGCATCGGTGGTCATTCTTTCGACCCAGCTGCCATGATGTTGTTATACATTTGACTATCTGTTGAGGATGTAGTGATTGGAGTAGTCATGATGAATGATTGGTGAAATGAAAATGATTTTATGGATCTTAAGTAGATGTGTTGTGATTGAAATTGTGGTTAAATGAATGCAATTAACGTCCACGGGATTTTACAAATCTATGATTAAAACCGAGAAAGAAGTTACTTTAACAGGATTTTACAAAATCAATAGTCAACCGTGAATGTAAGTTGATTGACGATTAAGGTTTGTTTTAGTTTGTTAGAATTACAGGTTGAAATTTGTCAAGTTGAAAATTTAGTCAAAAAATCCATAACTCGCTACCCTGTAACTCGATGTGAAGAGACTTGATAACTCGCTACCAAGAAAGAAATTTGCAGAGTTTCGTTCCTCAACTCGCTAAAAAATCTTCTTTAATAAACCTGTAACTCGCTATTGCTAACTCGCTAACTTGATAACTTGCTATTCTGACAACTCGTTAAGGTCAAGTCGCTACGGTCTTTGACAACTCGCTGTCTACAACTCGCTATGAAGAATGTTGCACAACTCGCTAGCAAGAATTAAATTTGGTAGAGTAACTTTTCTTAAGTCACTAGAAAATGGTCTTCAAAACCTGTAACTTGCTAAACATCAACTCGCTACCTGCAAGAAACGTTAACTTGCTAATTCAAGTCGCTACCTGCATAAGAAGACAAGTCGTTGACACAGTGTAGGAACCTGGTTAATCTATATCATCTTCATTTCATGCACACAAATGGAACAAGAAAGTAGAGAGGAGGATGGAAGAGTTTAGAGAGAGAAAGTAGAGAGGGAGAGAAATGAGAGAAAGAATGTAAGATTAGATTGCTAGTGAATGATACAAAATGAACCATCTCACCTCTCCTCATAAGGAGAGGTGTATTTATACTTAACCACTATGTCATACACGCCTAGGGTTTCTACGGGCCAGGCTCGGGATTACTTGGGCTTTCGCCCGATACACGTGACTGATTAGTTTACAAAAATATGCCCGATTTACCCGTTCTTATCCTATTACAACATTTAATACATAAAGACCACGATTCCTTGTTTGACTCGATATTTTGAGGCTAACACGTTCACTTAAAACACGAAATTTCAAGTTACGCTTAGAATTATCAAAAAACAGAGAAACAACGTAAGTTCGCACTAAATCTAAAATAACCTAACTATAAAACCTATAGTGTGAATATTCAAAGTTTAAGTAAACACGGATTTACATTCGATAAAAACACAAAAGAACTTCGGATCACGTTTTTAAAATCACAAACTATGAGCGATAAGCATCCCGACAAGAGACTAAATGACTCGGATTCCTCATAGGATCCCAAAAACTAAGCGGACCCCTTGGAGATAACATGACTAGTTTTTAGCTACCATGTCATGTCCTCTCTTTTGGCTATATCCATTTCAAAAATCACACATTCATGCACCAAATCAAAAACTAAGAAAAACTTCTCTCCCTTTCTCCTTCCTTGCTCACGTCCGAACCAACAAACACCCTCAAACAATATATTTTTTTCGATTTCAAGCAAGAACAAAGTATCAAGAACACACAAGGGTTAATATTTTAATAGTCTCAGGTATTTAAAAACAACGTTTGGGTTGATATTCAAGTCCAAAATCCTCATTTAAAACCCTCTTTTTGTAAGTCTTCAAAATTTCATAATACTTGTACTTTTGGTGGCTTACTGATGTTCTAAACATAAATGTACAACACGTTTGTAAATTTTTAAAGCATAAAAACTATAAAAAAAACCCTAAAAGGGTGCTGTTTGGTTCGAAATAAGTAAAAGGGGAAAACAAGGAAAGTGTCACTTTTATAAAATGGTCTTAATGGTGAAATAACATTTAGGGTATAAAAGCTTATTTTGAATTTTGGCTTATTAATAAGCTCTTTGTGAGCTTATTTGAGTTTCGTAGGCTTATTTGGGTCTCGGCCCAATAACCAACCAACAAGGGTTTCGTCACTATTGCTTATTCTAGATTCAGCTTATTCTAATAGCTTATCATATAGCTTATTTTCAGCTTATTCAATTTCGGGCTTGTTTGGTTTACCTCATTTGGAGTTTTGGGCTTTTCTTGGTTTTGGCCCAACAACCGAACCCAAAAAGGATTTTGGTTTTCTTAATCGGGCCTAACGAGCTTAGTTTTGGTCTCGGCCCATCTGAAAACGAATGCGGCTTATTTCGTTTGGCTTATTTTTCTTCCATCTTATCTCGAGTGGTTGTTTATGTGGCTTATTAGATGTCTTATTTGATTTTTAGGCTTATCAATGCTATTTGGGCTTATATCATTCGATTTTGGGCTTATTGAAAGCTCGTCCCAATAAGGAGATAAGCCTTGACTTATTTGCCTTATTGGCCATAACCTATTTTGTGCTTATTTTCCTAGCTTATTCGAATACTAAAATGATTTCTGAGTTCATGAACTTATTTCTAGCTTATTCGTAAATTTTAAGCTTATTGGGCACATGACCCAATAAGAGAATAAGCTTCGGCTTATTCTCTCGACTTATCACTTTTGGCTTATATTTTCTAGTCATATTCCTAGCTTAAACCTATATCAAGATATTTACTTGATTTATCGTTTACTTATTGGGCCTACTATTGGGCTTAGTATAATTTTGGAGTGCTTATTGGGCTTGTGTGCAACTATCGGTCCAACAAGGCTCAATAACCTCCCGGATTAATTTTGACTTATTAGTATAACTTATCTTGATATATAAAGAGCTTATTAGCTTATTCTAATATTTATTTATCTATTTTGGAACTTGGTGTTTTATAAAATACACGTATGAGCTTATTGGGCCGGGAAGCCCAATAAGGTTTAACTAATACTTGTTCTCATACAATCAGACTAATTATAAAACTCTTAACGGGCCACAAGGCCCAATAACATTTAGACTACACAATAAACATAATGGACTTTGGTTTAACAATTAGATTGACTTGTGGACTTGAATTGGGTTGAACTTGTATAAGATATACCTAATATTCACATTCGGACTAACATTGGGCTTTTGAGCCCAATAAATGAAAATGAGTAAATATAAATGTTAAGACGGATTTTGATCAAGTTCTACTCATTAAAAACTTAAATTAAAATAGTCCCTTGAAAAATGTGTTTGGAAGAAACGTCGCGTAAAAGTAGATTTCGGCATTTTCCCAGGAAACTATGGAATTTAGGAAAGTGGTTGAAATTAAGGTATGAAAATCTTGGGAAAACTTTTACAAACAAATGGGTCATGCTGAAATTTTATAAAATATCATATACTTAGAAAATATCTTGGAAAGCTCATTTTCACATAGTTCGACAAAAAGACAAAATCACTAATTACTAAATAATTATTTATATTTAGTAAACGTTTGTATTAAATTACAATCAACAAACTAAGGATTTTACTTATAAACATGATACAAATTAATTTCTAAGATCTCGATGAAAAGACAAAATAATTAAATATTATTTTTTTTAATAACTGACTAAAGGACGAAAAACATGATTTCTACATAAAACTCTTAACATCTAGTTATATATCTAAAACACCATTAGCACTCATATCGGGTATGCATTATCAAACTAACTTGGGGAAAATGGGTTGAAATTACTAAAACATGTCCAATTTATCTATTTTATTTCTTTTGCTTAATCTTGAATCTAATTTCTTTTATTCTTATATATCTAAAGTTATAAATTACTAAATTGTTCTATGATTCTTAGTTATCTAATTTCTTCTTTTCTTAAATCCTCGAATTCTTAGCACTCATTTCGTGTACGTCTCCGTATTTATCTATTAAACCTCACGTCCTTAATATCGTTACTCTTTCCTTGACCAATACTCATCGGAATTAATTCCAATATCTTAATATTCTATCTAGTCATGAAATTCCAATTCTTTTCGCGAATGATACTTATATTGCACCTTGACTTATGTTCATCGACTCAAAAGCAAACTCAAACGCAAACGCTTATACAATAGATTGCCTTCTTAAAAACATTAACACTACGGTAAAACTTATTACTAGGTCATTGCCAGGTATCGTTGTGCACCGTTTAGAGATCATCTAGTTAGCTTCTACCATCTTATCTGAGGTGAGTTCTCGTAGCCCCATTTTGTTAAACTATTTTCCGTTAGGGAAAATGATACTCAAGTCTATTTCAAACTATTTTCATCTGTGTTGAATCTAAATTCTATGCTTTTGGACAATGCTATATGCCTATAATTGCGTATGTGAATGTTGTTATATATGTTCATGCATGCTAATGTGTACACATCTAATACTCGGTTATGTATACGTATGCATGCCATATGAGTACATTCATAAATCTATTTTCTGACCTATGTTTAGCTCCAACTGGTAGGCTTTAGGTACAAAGAACTATAAGCGCGTAGACCATCAAAGGATGATTGGTTGTTTGAATGCTTTGTTATACTATGATTCCAAATGTCCATGATATGCTTTGATTTCAAATGTCTATTGAATTGCTATATATATATATATATATGCATGCTTGCACTTTGCTCTTATATTGCACATTTGTCCTTCTTAAATGCTGGCACAGCAACTGGGTTTATACTTTAAACCTACGAGCTCACCAACTTTATGTTGACCTTTTCGAGTATCATTTTCATGTGATCACATCTATATATCAAATGAACTTAAATCAAGACTATCAAACTTTCAAGACACTTTCATAAGACAATCATTGATTGTAATTCAAGATTTTATTTTTGGTAACATTGAAATTGAATTTCTTGTAAATCAAGTACGGTACGATCTTGTATCTTATACGATGAAATCATAACGTTGCACCTCGTGTTTTCACTCTCAGCGGGGTGTGACATTTGACATCCAGCTCACATGCTTGTCACCTAGGAATTTTATTCCTCCAAAAGTGCTTTTGCGTGTATCAAGGCATCCAACATGGTCAGCATCTGAAAAAGCAGTTAGTTTGAATCCAAAATCCTTCGAGTACTAGAGTCCCATGTTAATGGTTCCCTTTAGGTATCGGAAGATCCTTTTAACCTATTTGAGGTGCTTTTCCATTAGTTTTGCTTGATAACGTGCACAGTAGCATACTGCTTGCACAAGTTCTGGTCTGCTAGAATTCAGATACATGAGTGCCCCGATCATACTATGATATTGAGTCTGATCAACGGGTAATCTATTCAACTCTGCGTCTAGTTTAGGTTTAAAAGCTAATGGTGTGCCAAGAGTGTCACTTTTTCCATACCAAACTTCTTTAGAACCTCTAAAGCGTATTTGGCCTGATTGATAAAGATACCTCAAGGGGATTGGTAGATTTGAAGTCCTAAAAAGAATTTCATTTCCCCCATCAAGGACATTTCAAATCTATTGTGCATCAGTTTTTCAAAACGTTTAGAATATCTTAGGTTTGTAGACCCGAAAATGATGTCATCTACGTAGATCTACACAAGTAGAATGTCCTCCTCGTATCTTATCGTGAATAGGGTAGGGTCAATAGTGCCTTTATTGAAACCTTTGGACATCAGGCAGTTGGAGAGTTCATCATACCAGGCTCTCAGAGCTTGCTTTAGTCCATATAGAGCTTTCCTTAAA
Organism: Tanacetum coccineum; assembly: GCA_026074375.1. Lineage (NCBI taxonomy): Eukaryota > Viridiplantae > Streptophyta > Magnoliopsida > Asterales > Asteraceae > Tanacetum > Tanacetum coccineum. Next base: position 102,027 of record BQNB010000799.1, read on the forward strand.
TGGTAAACGTTCTCTGGATAATCAGGATCAACGAACCCATCTGGTTGTACAACATAAACCTCTTCCTTCAGTGGACCATTTCGAAATTCTGTTTTAACATCTATCTGATAAATTGGAAAGGATTTGTGTACAGCGTAGGCGACGAAGATCTCGACAGCTTCCAAGCGAGCGACTGGTGCAAAAGATTCTTCAAAATCAATACCAGAATGTATTTCTTCCCATTAATGCTTTCTACTCGTATAGGACCACATAAGTCCATATGAAGTAGATTTAGCCGACCTTTTGAACTTGGAACAACTTTTGTCTTGAATGAGCTTCTTTTTGCTTTACTCAGTTCACATGAAGAACATTGTTAATCCTTGACATATTTTAACTTAGGTAAACTAATCACGATATCCTTCTTTGAAAGCAAGTTGATGTAATCAAAGTTAAGATGAGAAAGTCTTCGATGCCATAACCATGCTTGAGTTGGTGAAGCTTTAGCCATGAAACAAATTGGAGTTGGTGAAGTCGTTTCTTGAAGAGAAATTGTATAGAGATTAGATCCACGATTACCAGTGAGTAAGTCGTTTCCCTGAAGATCTCTAACAAAGCAAGTAGATTTCTGGAATGCAACCTCCAAATCCGCATCACAAAATTAACCAACCAAGAAGAGATTGTGATTGAGGCCTTTGACGTAATAAACCCTCTTGATCACGATATTTCCTTAAACCAAATCCCTATAACCAAGAATTAGAGCAAATTGATCATTTCCAAACTAAACCGTACCTAGATATTTTTCAACAAAATTGCACAGTAGCTTTAGATTACCAGTCATGTGCTTTGTGCATCCAGAGTCAACAATGAATAGGATGATTTGCACAATCTGCAAAAGAATTAGAGGACAATGGCACATTTAAAAAATTGGATCCTAAAGTATTTGTGAGTTTCAAGACATTAGTTATCCTAGATGCATTATCTATTGTGGGACTAATACTTGTGTTCGCATTTTCTTTTCTAACTTTAGACACCCATTTCATTTTTGTCTTAGGAACCTATTTATATCCTGATGAGCATTGGTTTTCTATCCACCATTTCCATGCCTTACTTGTTTTCTCATAAAGCATCCTATAGTAACTCTTGGATTTCTGGATATTGGGATCTAAAGCAATTGTTTTCTTAGGGAGTGTTGCAACAGATTGGTTCACTTTTCTTATGGGTTTTCTAGGTCTAATTGGCACTCCTTGAGGCTTCTTAGATCTAGCATTCACGTCATTTAAAAATTTAGAAACACAAGCATCATGATTCGAATTAAACACACATCTTCCACAAGTAGCACAAACAGCAATGACATTCGAAGTTCTAGACTTTAAATTGTCATTACACGCAGTTACAGACATTGTTTTATTAGAAAGACTAGATATCCTATGGTGATCTTCTACTTCTGTCTTTTTAAACTTTACTTGACTATTGTTTCGCACGACCTTATCTTTCATTTGAGTGCTCTTAAGCTGTGGCATGCTAACACTAGTTCTGTGAGTTACTCCTATAGAGGTAGACACGTGAGGATTAGTATTCCTAGAAGTCTGAGGCAACTATGGTGCTCTAGTTTGTGTTGTCCTAGTGTCAATTCGATACATTCCTGGTTTAATCACATTTGTGTTTCTTATAGCTTGTCCTACTGTTTAAGGTAAAATATGTGTAGTGATTGGTTTTGATAAACTCTCTGACACATTAGTTTTAGAAACCGACTGTGTCTTTGAAAAACTTTTTCTCTCAAAAGAGTCTGAAAAAGGAGTCGGTTTTCCCAAAACTAATAGTTTTTTAATCCTTTGAGCATTTGGTTGTCGAGCAATAGATGGTTTCTCAAACTTAGTTTCCACATATTTTCCTTTACATTTCTCAATGAGTTTCTTTAACTCACTTATGGCAATGTTCTTGTCTTGCAATTGAGCTTTAAAATCTTGTATATCTTGATATTGTTCTCATTCTTTTAGAAATACATTTGATCCGTTTTGTTTGCAAACTGTGTCATTTTTCATTTGTTCTTGACATTATTGTAACGCAATTTCAAGAGAAATCAAATGTTGTTCAAGTTTAGCAAAACTCGTTAAAAGATTATTATGAACCTCTTTACTAACACTTGAAGTTTGTTTAGAAAGATTTTGTGCAAGACATTCACATTCTTTGACTTTATGAAGATACAAACATTGCAATTCTGTATGAGCATCTACATCAGATAAAGAATGCAAATAAGAACACATAACATCCTTTGAGACACACTCTTGGAGAAGTAGATCATATATGTTTGAAAAATCAGATTTGTCAGATTCGAGTTCGTCAATCTCTTTTTCAAGTGATTGGACATACTGTAAATCTGCAAACATCTCCTGTTTAAGTTCATCAACAAATTTGAAACTATCATTTTGTATCTTTAGTGTAAGAGGCATCAAACAATTTTTCACCAGAACGCTCATATCTTGAGGAGTTGGGGCAGGAAATTTATCAACAATATGTTTTGCCCAAGCTTGATCAACAATTATTTTGAAATGATTTATGTTATTTGTCATGACATTATAAGTTTGTCTACTCTTACTTATTGATTTTTGAGTAGGTAGAAAATCTATGTTTTTTTTTGCAATATTAGGCTTAGAATTTACAAAAGATTTTCTCCATATTGTCTTTCGTACTTTATTTGCATGTGCCAACTGATCAAGATATTCCCGTGTTGGTGGTTTAAAATTTTCATAAAGACTATTTTGTTTTGTGTAGTCGTGTGGTTTCACTAAGTCTTTATTCAATTTAGATTTATTCTCTTGTTCAAGAGTTAATGTCCCTTCCCTTTCAGGGGCAAATCTGTTTGCAAGATCAGTGTCATATGGGATCTCATACAAACATGGCTTTTCAGATTGAGATTTTTTGAGGTACATAGGATTTGCAAAAGTTGGTCTTCCATTATATGTTGAGCCTTTGGGAGCTAACATATGAATGGTTTGAATTGATTGATTTTGTTTATAAACAATTTCGTTCAAAAACTTTAATTGCTTTTCCATCGTAATAATTTTGTCAATATCGTTTTCTTCCTTAAGTTTCAAATCCTTTATAACCTTATTTTTCTCTTTGACAAGACCTTCGTAACTTGATTTTGTTTAAAGACTCTGTTTGACTAACTCCTCATGTTTCTTATTGACAACAGAAAGTTCATAAGCTTTCAATTTCAAACCTTCTTTTATGTCATTTTATTTTTAAGCTAATAGTTCTTAAGTGTCTTTTAATTTTCGTTCAAGTGTGTCATATTCAATTGTACGATTAAGTGATGAGGTGTCATTTTATACACTATTTCGGGGCCATTTAACCCCTTAAATCATGCAAATATGCCAAATTACATGCTTAATCATTTGTTTTTAGGTTTTTAGCACTTGGATGGCATTTGGAGGATTTACACGTGACTTGGGCTCATTTGGAGAAGAAATGGACAAGACTACGGACCTATACCAAATCTCTTGGAGCATTATTCATTCAGATTGTAGAGACGACGTCTCATACTACAAGAGACAGCGTCTCAACCATCAGGAGACGGCGTCAGAACGAGTACGGCTGAAGAAACCCTATAAGTCAATGACGGCACGACGACGTCTGGAACTTTGCGACGCCGTTGCGCATGATTTCCTATATATACAAACTCATTTTTAGGGTTTTAAGGGGTGTACCTTTTCATAACTTTTGGGAGACGAACCCTAGTGATTGTAGCTGCTTTTAAGGTTATTTTTAGGGCCTCAAAACCCTATTGTAACTACCTTGATTCCATGTTTTAATCAAGTAAGAGTGTTTATCATTAATCATTCAATATGTCTATGTGTTGTGTGGTTAATTTATGTTCTTGCTTTCTTTATAACATGCTAGGCTAAACCCTCCTTTGTATTTACTTATGATTGCATGAAACTTAGGTTGTAGATCCTTTTGATGTTGCTTCTTGTGTTGGATGTACATGGTAGGCTTTAGAAAAGTAGCCATAAGATATTAAATTAGCATAGACGTCTAGGGAAACGCGAGTGTGTAGAAAGGATACCATCAGTAACAGTCTTCATACTACCTTTCCTTTATTCTGGTTGATCCCTTTTAGGATATTTCACATGCATTTAATATACTCTTAGGGGCCTTGTAATAGTCTTCATACTACCTTACTTGTGTGTTGCCTTAAAGAAATATTAAATAGACGGTGGTTTCGTGTAATTCGTTCATGACTTAGGAAATACCTACACAGACCATCACAAGTGTGACAAGGCAACAGATCTAGCAGAAGCTATCTGAGGAGTAGTGCATGATTAGGTAAATACATTTGTTTATCATAAAGTTATCACCAGTAGTTTAGATTATATTTAGTTAAAATAGCTAAAACAAACCAACCTCTCAAACCAATGATTTTACCTGCTTTCTATAAAACAAAAATATAAAAAGAATCTTCTCTCAACGCCATAGAATTATGTTAGACTGTGTTCGAGCCTTCCCAACATATTCCCCTAGAGAACGATAACAACCCCCGAGTCTTGCCTATACTACTACTACAACGATTAGGTACTCTGCCTAGGGGATTGTAAAACTTCGCTGTGAAGTCTTTACGAGACCCGCATTAAGTTTTTGGCGCCACTGCGTGGGGAATAGTTAGGTTTCGATCATAGTTTAGCTTAATTCTACTCTCTTGATTCCTATCAAGTGAGAATTTCAATTCCAGTACATTAGCTTTCTCGTAGTCTATCTTTTCTTCGTACCCACTATTCGTAATCACCAACCGGTAAAATTTCGCTTATTTGTATTTACTAAATAGTTAATTTGTTTAATACACCTCATGTTTTTATTAAGCTCTATTATTTTAGCACGTAGACTAGCTACTGTGGAAGTCTACCTTCTCCTCTTTTCAACCGGCTAAGAACCCCGCCACTTCCGCATAGATTTATTTTAAAGTTTTTGGGTCGTCTGCCAATGAGGATTAGCGGGAGGAGGGAAAAATATAGTTAGGGGTTTTCACGATCATACGTTTTAGCTATATTCTTATGTTGTCTCTCTGATTACCTATGTGCATGTGTGGAACTTTCAATTCCGCAGTAACATTAGCTTTCTCCGTTAGTCTTTCTTTGTCTTAGTACCCCCACTATTCGTAATCACCAACCATGACACGTTGTACACAGAAGTTAACGGTAGCCCCCCTCGTGTGTGTATGCCGAGAGAGAGTTCCTCCAGGCGTATTGAAGAACGGGTGTTGGCGATAGCCCTCAGGCGTAGAAGAACCGGTTGGCGATAGCAGCAGAACGAATCTTTAGCCATAGCAGGGAGAAACCTCTTCGATAATGAAGCGTCTTCTTCTAATAACGATGGAGCTGAACCACTAATCCCTTCCAAAACCTTACGGGAACACTCTCTTCCTAGTTCTGCCGGTTTTCAAAACCCTATTACCCTTCCTGCTAAACAAATGAGAAGAATCGTTAACTCACACGACATCTCGCTAATCCAGAGAACATGCACCTTCCAAGGATTAAAGAGCGAAAACCCAATCCACCATATCAGACACTACTTAAGTATCGTGGACAACATACGAGCTGACGGTGCCACTAGGGACACGTCTAGGCTGCGTTTCTTTCACTTTTCCCTTAAGGGAACCTCTAGGGAAAAGCAAAAGAATGGTTTGACAAAATTCCTCCCACTCAATTCACAACATGGGATCAGCTTGTAGCACATTTCCTCGACTACTTCTTTCCAGTAGGCCGTACCTCATTTCTCTATGATATGATCCTTTAATTCAAACAAGGCACCGACGAACCTATCAAAAGCCCTTGGATCCATTTCCAAAACTTGATCAAGCAGGTCCCTCACCATGGGATACAAAAATGGCTCTTGATACAAATCTTTGCGAAACATATCTCAAGAAGATCGAGGGAAACAAGACCAGTTCGCTCACTTCTGTTTCAATTCTCTCACCGAAGAGGAAGGATAGAACCGAATTGAGGAATACGTCCAATATCAAGACGATCTTTGGGATGACCCATCACCACTGATGAACATTTCCTCCATCTCAGGGATAATACAATCTACGTTTAAAGGACGTATAAAAAAGGCTTGTATGCAAATCTCTCACCTGAAAACACCCCATCACAAAATAGGATTGAGAAACCCTTATCTCATATGCGATTTCTATGGAGAAGCCCATGAAGCCAATGAATGAGACCAAAATAACCTGACTGAACAAGTGTGCTTATCTGGGGGGGACATCTATTATGATCCCTCCTTCTTGAGGTTTTATCAGATTGACAACATCCCATCATGGGGAAACAGCCGACGAAAGGAAGTAGGAGAGAATGGTCCTGACTGGGTCGTCAGAAGCAAGTTTGAGGACGAGCTTGCAGGTTTCATGCTCGAAAAGAAATTCCACACGAAGGGATTAGGAGAGATGCTTGACTAACATCATAGAGGAATACATGAACAACTCTCTCAAATCCTATCTCAAATCAGAAGTAACGAAACCCCTGAACCAGATGCGCCGACTTTTGCTATCACGACAAGATCTGGAACTATCACTCATGACCTACCTTACCCAACTCTACTAGAATCCATAACTATCAACCACGCTGAAGAAATGGACGAAAAAGAAGGGCCCGAGGGTGAAGAACCAGGCATTGTGCAGGATGAGGAAAGCCCCCAGCAAATCACCCTCTACTCTCCCTCTAAGTTATCCAGTGTACCTTTCCCTTCCCGGTTAAAAAAGAAGAAAAAGGATGAGGATGAGGAGCGGCTTCTGTCTGTCTTCAAACAAATTCATGTCAATCTGCCATTCCTAGAGGCGATGATCCACATGCCGAAGGGAGCAAAGGTTCTAAAAGATCTTCTTTCTCACAAGGAGAAACTCGAAATGGCAGCCTCTTCGGTCAAACTCAGTAAAGAATGCTCAGGCGTCATCTAGAGAAGCTTACCCCAAAAAAAGGAGACTCTGGGAGTTTCACACTACCATGTCTTATCGGACCTTTAACAATGAAAAACGCTCTGGCCGATTTAGGGGCAAGCATCAACCTCATGCCACATTCTCTCTTCTGATGATTAGGCATTTCTAAACTAAAATCAACCATGATGAGTATCCAGCTAGCCGATCGGTCCATTAAATATCCTATCAGGGTATGTGAAAATCTTCTAGTCAAGATAAACAAGTTCATCTTTCTAGTTGATTTTGTAGTTTTGGAGATGGATGAAGACGAATTGGTTCCAATCATTTTAGGATGACCCTTCCTCGCTACCGCTCGAACCGTAATCGACGTTCACGAAGGGAAGCTAAGTCTAAGAGTCAGAAATGAAACCGGCACCTTCAATATCGGAAAAACTATGAAATCCAAATACTCCCGTGACAACTATCTATACTGCGCTGATCACTCAGCTAACCTCGTCCAGGAACAATGGGTAGATACGATCGACCATGACAGAAAGTGGGTAGAAACAGAGGAAGAAATGAATCAAAATCAAATACAGTCAGTTTCCTTCTACCCTAGACCTGAACCAGTCGAGCCACTCGAGTTGAAAGCTTCGGAGAACCGATTAAAGCCCTCGAGCTTTGAACCGCCCTAACTGGATGATATGTTTCAAAAGCTTTAAATTTATAAGACTAAAATTACCAATTAATACTATTAGGGAAACACACGGGTAAAAGTATAATCCCCGTATATAGTATAGTGTTTAAGGTAAGACCAGGTCGTCCACAGGGATTTACGTAGTGTTAAAATAAGCAGAAAATAGATTTTAACTATTGTGAAAATAATATTAGATTGACCAAGTAATAATGAAAATGACTACTCGGATAGTTGAGAATAATTTATAAGTGATAGTAATGATTATGACCCGAAAGATGGAACACATTAATTCATAAAAAGGATTTTCTCGTCAGAAAACATTTTCATAAGTTAAATTAGTTAACTCAAGACTTATAGTTAGTTTACTAGACCAGATGTGTCACTCAAATGATCCGGTAACTATTATATCAAAACTTATTTTGTTTATCAATTACGAAAGTGGATTTCTCGGCACAAACGATAAAGATCATAGACAAATCTTTAAAACCATATAGATCATAACGGGTCTTTCGACCTATACCGATATGAGTATATAATCTAAGTGATAAGCAAAACTGACAAGATAAGATATAACAGGATTGCAACAAAAGCTTGAGATTAACAGGATCAAGATCATACCAAACACTTATTCATTATCATAACGTCACCGAGTAGTCATGAGAGATTTAGCCTCTCATGGCTATGAGGTTCATAACATAAGATGATTCAACATGAATTTCCATTATTCTAATATACTAAGTGATATTCTTCTTTGTTCTTGATTGTTTGATCTTGGATCTTTAAAAGGATGTGGTGTTTATGGTTTAAGACATGATTTGGGAAGAAGATTGTGTGTATGATGGGAGGAATGGGATGGTTTTGAGTAAAGGGGATGGTTTGTTTTATTTTTATGGTTCAAGGGATGAATTGAGATGTGAAATTCGGCCTCTATTTATAGGCTGAGAAAGGGGCAAAGTGCGGCGCACACAAGTATTTGTGCGGCGCACTTGATGAGTTAATGCGAAATGAATTTAATGATAATTGAAGAAGTGCGGCGCACACAAGTATTTGTGTAGTGTACTTAGGGAGTTAATGCATTCTTTTGACTGATACTTTAATTCATTGACTTTGGGGAGAAGTGCGACGCACAACTGGTAAGTATGGCGGACTTAGATGCTTGAGAAGAAGTGCGGCGCACAACAAGTAAGTGCGGCGGACTTCAGAGATTTTCAGCTTGAGATTGTATTCTTTTCTTGGTTCTTGATTTCTAATGTGCGTAAATACTTGAGTTTTGCTTCTTATGATCTTGGGATGTCTTCTAGTGAACATGTATATGTTTTATGCTAAAATGTACCAAAAGCCCATGAGAAATGATTATATATAAACAAATAACGCCACCCAAAACATGTATAATTTAGGCGTTATCAAATCCTTCCACACTTAGCTATTGCTTGCCCTCAAGCAATCAAAGCAAGAAAATAAAATCATTTATCGTGACGTGGAGAGGATAGATTTATAATTTGAAATAAGTGTTTACTGATTCTTTGATTAAGGCAGAGACATATAACAGAGCACCTCACATAGGAAAAGTGTTTGATTTTTTAATTCACACGAGCACTCAGATAGGGTTTATATTTGGGGAGAATCACTCATATGCACAGACATAATCTAGATAGCTACCATATGCTTGTACTAGACACATAAACATGACTGATGTGGCGTGAGCACCTAGACAGAATCTCAAAGAGGCAAAAACTTGATGCGGTCTTGTAACTTGTACTTGTTCCATGTGCCAAACTTCAGCCTTATACTTTTCAGTTTTTTTTTCATACCAATCAATAACTAAGGCTGGCACAGAACTTCTTACTTCTTTATTTGAACTTCTCTTTTTCTTTTGATTTTGATACTTCTTTGATTCTCTGGCGGAATAGCACTAAAAGTGAGTCCAGCATATAGATGAATTTCATAGGGTTTTATTTTACCTCTTCTCATATGACTTTGTCTAAAATTAACCTCACTGCGGTCAATGTAAATGATGATCAAGCACAAGTTCTAGAGCAGACTAAATTACCGGCTCACTCATATATAATTATCAACCAATACCACTGTTCCAGAAAAAGCGACAAAGACCATATGTACACATCCGTAACGACGAAATAGACACATATGACTGCATTCAAACCCTAACTCGAACAAGCTAAAGGTATCAATTATCTTAGGTACCAAAGGTGGATACCCGCATCGGTTGGATTTTGTGCCTCTTTGAGATTTTGTGCTAGCTATAATGTCAATCCGGTTGGATTTGCCTTAAAATTTTAAATTTTCCAAAAAATATATCAGTTAAATAATGTCAGGGTAAACATGGAGGGATATGATTAAATTTTCCTATTTTGCTCCCCTCCACACTTAAGTTGAACATTGCCCTCAATGTGATAAACTGATAAATAAAATAAAATAGGGAAAATTTAAGGAAAATGTTACTTGTAGAGATAGTTATCTTTGAGCGTCTTTTTTGATCTTCCTTCGTCATTTTTTATTTTAAGCTATATTACCTGCATAAAAGTAAACACACAAAAGCATACAAAAAGAAAAATGTTTTTTAGATAAATAAAGGATATTAGTGGAGAGGGAACTCCTCCACACTTAAGTAAAGCACGGGTTGCCTCCCGAGAAGCGCTTAATTTTTAGCAGAGTCATTAGCTAGACTCGTACTTCAGAGTTCATTCTTTCGGAAAGAAGGGAGTGACTGCTTCCCTTGTGTCATTATATTCTTCTTCTTCATGGTATAACTTAAGTCGATGACCATTGACAATAAATGTCTTTCCATCTTTTCCATATAGTTCTACATATCCAGAGGGATATTGGTGTTTTACTACGTATGGTCCCAACCATCGAGATCTAAGTTTTGGTTGTTTGAATTTATACTTCGAGTGAAAAAGCAGAACCTTGTTTCCATGTTTGAATTCCTTTCTTATTCTTAGTTTTCTATCATGCCAGACTTTGGTTCTTGCTTTGTATAGACGAGAGTTTTCATAGGCTTGGTGTCTAAGTTCATCCAATTCATGTAACTAAAACATTCTTTTCTCTCCAGCAGCAATGAGATCAGGTTTGCAATTTTTAAGTGCCCATTATGCATGGTGTTCGATTTCAAACGGTAAGTGACAATTTTTTCCATATATGAGTTTGTAGGGTGTGTGATTCGATAAAAATAGTCTATATAAAATAAAATATATATAACTAAATATATCAAACAAGTAATAGTGTAGAGAGTATTTCCCGTTAGATAAGAAAATCACTTTAGAAAAAAAAATAGTCTATCTTCCGAGTGTCGTTTCCACGGCGAGAGATGAATTGAAATTCACGAGAATGTTTCGTTTGATGCTTGAATGGCAAATATGTTGGTTTTGGTTTTAAACTATTTTTTTTAAACTAAAAATTTAACTAATATTAATTCTAAGATTTAAAACTACAAGGTTATACTAAAATTAATCTAAAAGATATAAATGACGAAAATGCTTGCTAAATGACGTGAAATGTTCATTAAGTGCGGGCTTAGGTTTAACAAATTAAAATCTTTTAGAAAACAAGTTTAAAGAAAATTAAAAGACCCAAATTAAGTATAATGCTTTTTATAAAATCGACAAGTAATTAAATTGATTAAAAGTAAATACGGTCTATGTGATTTGGAAATTTGAGTGACTATTAATTTTTAAACCTATTTTTTTAAACCACACTTAAATCACTAGTAAACAGTTCACATAACAAGCATACTAAAAACACACGCTAATCATTAAACTAAGCGTAAAAATCACACAATAACGCAACAATGATATCACTAAGCAAAACATGCAAAACAACTATAAACATACAAATAAAAATAAAGACAGTAAAAAAGGCAAGCGATTAACGACTGAGCGGAGAGCGGGTAGACGGTTTTGAGATGAGATGAGACCCGTTCCATAAGCTGCAATATCGTTTAAGTTCTTATTTATCTCTACCCATACGAATGAACTTTTAAAATTTCAAAAAAAAATAAATCAACGCAACTTCAAAGTTAAAGTGCTCTAGCACGATTTTTATTTTGTAAACATTTATATAGATAGTGAGGAATTAAAGCCATAAAAAAACTGATAAAACACTTGCACCAATTAAACGATTCTTACTGCCAAAAGATACATTCGAATTCATTTGGTAAATATTCAACTAAAATAAAATTTGATTAACTAAAACATTAAATGAAATTTTGAAATTAGTGAAACATAAAACATAAATAAAAATGATTAAATACTTCAAATTAAACAAAACAGTAATACAAAGTTTTTAGACTAAACTAAATTTCATCTAAACCAATAAAAATAAAATAAAATAAAAAGAAGAATAAGAACTACTACTTGAAAGAAGAAAAGAAGGTTGCGGCTACAGTAGTTTTTTATATGCTCACCCCTTCATACTATTTCTCCGGTTAGATACCATTCAATCCAAATATTACACCAAAATGACTCGAATACAATAAAAAAAGAAATGAATCTATGCTACTCTTCCTACTATCTGTTATTCCTCACTACTTACTGTTAATAATGAAAGACGAAAAGAAATAATGAAAAGAGAAGATCGAATGCCTGCTATTTTTTCTTAATAACCTGTCACTACCTCTAATGAAAGATAAAATGAAAGATACGATAATATTTTATAGAGGCCTTTTTCTGTTTCTCTTGGTTAAACACCACGCCAATGTAGTACAGATTGATTTTGGCTTTTGTTAAACTGGGGCTCACTTCAATTGTTTTTTGTCCCCACTTTTTTTTTTTTTTTTTTTTTTTTTCGCCCCCCCCCATCAGCTGGGGTCCGAGCAGGTGTTCTAGGCTGTGGGCTGGGGACTTGGTGCTAACATCTTGAGTGCTGTGGAGTTAGTTAAAGATAATCTGGGGGTCCAGTTGCCGACCCATATTAGAAATGGTGTAGTGGCCGGCCTGCAATAATAAGATTAAATGCACCGTTAAACTCGATTTTTTGTGCACTTTTTCCCGTGCTCGGTTTCGTCCATTTTTCTTTTTATTTCTGATCCTAATTTTTATTATTGTACCTGCAAATACACAAAACACAAAAACATGCATATATTTGTATTTAATTAAGTTTTTGGTTATTTGGGGTTCGTGTGTCATGGTTAAGATTAAGTATAAAATAGCGATATACTAAATTTCCCCATACAAAAGTATTGCGGGTTCCTGTCGCAATTTTATGAAGTAAACACTTTCAAAACCAAGGAGTCTCGATCCCCTGATATAACCTTGAAAAGTAGTAAGTCTTCGATCGAGGGAAATTTAAGAAATCAACAAAGTTTGAAATAAGCCCTTTTACCGCTTAAATCAACCACCACTATTATTTTTTGTATTTTTCACTATACTAATTATTCTATTCAAATAACTAACATGATCTGACTTTTCCGTTATTGGGATCATAGAAAAAGAGGCATTTAATCCTAAAATGCCCAAAAATGATAATTCATCGTTCACACTTCAGACTTTTCACTTATTCCAACCAAGCTTAAACAAAGATTCAACGTTAAGTACAAGTATAGGTGCTTATCCTACTTCAGTATTGCAATTTGTAAATTTTCACTCGAATTTATTATATTTAGGTGAATGTGTTATTTTGAATTTCAACCTATGAATCAACGGTTTTTTATGCAAAACTCCTATGTTACGTTCCACCAGCGGGCATATTGAGTTTGAAGGCAGAGATCATCCATGTAGCGACTTTCGTTCGACATCCTACTCAAGGCTACGTTGACGGGCTTTTGACACCTCACGGAGTATTGTATCGGGACTCACGGACCTTCGTTTCTCAAACTCTCTTAGGTTTATGATTAAACCTATCTTCTTCATGTAATCATAAAATTCGTCTATAGCTCCAAAAGCATATTTAAATCTTCAGAGAAAAAAAAGGAATATTTTCCATTAAACAATATAAATTAAGCAACATAATTAAACATCGGGTCCCTTTTAAGGGGGGGAAATAAAAAAAAGGGGGGGGGGGGGGGGGGGGTTGGGGGGGGGGGGGGGGCTCAACCCCCCCACCGTGGGGGGACTGGCAAAACATCTTTAAGGCCACGCCTCCGAAATATGCAGCACACATAATGTTCGACCTGGATTTATATATTCTATATATATATATATATATATTTATCATATTTAATATATAAATATATATTTCTTGTAATCATAAATAGATTACCGGTTGTCCTTTTAACTCGAAGCCACAATCGATAGCCGAGTCGACAAGAGGTTATTATACTTATTATGACACCGCAAGATGAAAGTTATTTGGCGGAGATATTTATTTCTACTTATTATTTTTTTTAGTTTATAATTTGCGAAGAGAAAATTTCGTTTTAAGAAAATTTAAGTATAAATTGAACTAAGACTAAAATTATTGATACATTTCACTTTTAAAAATTGATGACTTTAAGTCTGACTTTTCAAAAGTAGCACATATTAATTAGTCGTTAAGAGCTTAAGGGAGAAAAAGTGACAAATTACATTAATGAGCTCTTAAGATTTCAAATATAATACTTGCTTAGATCCAATTCTACTTAAACTTTCATTTTTTCGTTCTTCACGAAGATTCGCGACATGTGAGTCTAAAGTAAGGACAAGCTAGAGCTCAAACACGCATCGTGGGTCCAAAATTTATTCTCATTTACCAGAGCAGGAAAGTCAAAACTTGTGAAAAAACACTTATTTTTTTTTGGAAATTTTTTTTAGTTTTCTATTTTATTTATTTTTTTTTAATTTTTTTTGGTATCTTTCAAAAAAAATTTGTGGTAAAAACGGGCTTACGTGAGAACAACGGCTGCAGGCATAATCAAATCAAAGATCCCCCATACTAGAACTAAACATTGTCCTCACTGTTTTTCATGGGTACCTACGTCATATAAAGCCCGTTTATGAATTTATTGCTATAGATAAAGGTTTAGTTGAAAAGATTGGATATTGGTTCCAAAATGAAGCTGAGGATGTGAGCTCGAGTGAAGAAGGACATAACCGCGCTGAGCACGAGAGTCCTCAACAATCGGGAAATGTGGACATACATAAAAAATACAAGCAAAACGAGAATTCGAACGAGGCGAGTCCTCTAATAAACAACAATAACAATTATTCAATACTTCTAAGCTTACATTTACTACTATACGGAATAAACTAGGATAAGCATGGGGTGCCTCCCATGAAGCGCTTGTTTAAGGTCACTTAGCTTGACCCAATCCCCTCATACTTGAGCTTGTCAAGGGGGATAGAAATGGGGATGACGAACCAACCACATTTGGATGTGTTGTCTCCCATGAATTCAACATCGGGTTTTATGATGACCGGGCTTGGGTAGCGTTTTAAAGACCCCGAAGTTAATGAGAAGGAGGCACTAAGAACGGAGACGCCTTCGTGATTGAAAACTTTGTCTTCATCTTTTGGATGAAAATGAAATGTTAGGGTATCAATCACGGGAGATAAGATTAGAAAGAAATCTCGTGGATTCGACTTCAATGCATAAGCCCGGATTCGTAAATTTTTGTTACTATCTCGGACGGAGAAGCACGTCAGATCGGATCCTACGAGATCATTAAGAGAAGGGAAGTGCACAGTGAATCAAATTGTGACAGGCGAGTGGGTGTGCAAAATATTAGCACATCAATGGGATGTCTTCCACCACATCCATGGTGAATCCACCCGAGAATCGGGATAATCAACTTGAAGATATTCGATCGGGAGGAATGTAGAATATATGTTCATCTTTAGTGTCGAATATCATCTCACATACTCCTAGGTGGTATGGAGTCATCTCCATCAAGAACAAATGTCATCTCTCCATAAGAGAGTCACTATCATGACGAGTTAGGAGATGGAGAGAAGACTCGGTAGGATTTTCAGAATTAACTCTTCCGTGAGGTGCAGGGAGAAGAGTTATGTAAAGCAAACTTTCAAAAACAAAAATATCACCTTGAATACACGGTTGATATTATCAATTCCGGTGGAAATTGATGGGAGTACGGTGTGAGTTCACCGGCGAATACTCATCGTGAAGGAAGTCAATCTTTGAGAAGAATCAAAACGACAGTTATCACGATTAAAGCAAAAGATCTTTTTTTTTTTTATTATAAGATCGGATTCTACATCAAAACAACGATATTCAATTCCAGTGAATTGAATTGGTAGTTTCTAACCACCTATCATCACTTCTTGATCAACTTAGTGGAACGTGATTTCATTCATCAAGAACAAAGAGAGGAGTAGTGAGAAATCGTTTAAAAAATACTCATTTTGGAACGGTCATCTTCGCAAAATGACAATCAATCGAGGTAAATCTTCATTGATATCGAAGAGAGGGTTAGAGAAAGTAAGATCGTGATTCTTTGAAGAATCATCATACGGAGGCAAATCACACTCACCTTTGGAAGAATCTTCGAACTCACTTGGGATTTGGACAAGGTCTCGACACTAGACTTTATTAATTCGTCCGATTCCGTTTTCGGAATAGTGTCAAGATGCTCATCCTCCATTATGAGAGAGTTCTTTTTTGGGGAATCGAGTGTGATTGCAACACACGGAGGAAGTTCAGAAATAATATCTTTCAAAGGGATAGAACTTTCTTTGTCATCGTCATCATCGTAGCAAACGAGAATCTTCTAATATCGATCTTTAGCCGCTTGCTCTTCTTCAATTCGCTTTTCTTCTTCCTTCTTTTGTATCAATTGACCAACCATATCACCCGAGGGATTGTCCTTTTTCAATAAGCTTGTTGAGAATTGAGAAACTCCTTTTGAGCATTGAAAAAGGCTATTTTGGAACATTGGAGACTTGGATGATTGACCGGTATATTGCCTGCCGGGTTGAAATTTGTCAAACCAAATGAAATTAGAATCATTAGCAAGAATTTGCTCATGATACATTGTTTCATTCGGTTGGTTGACATTGGTAAGTTTCTTTGAAGGACCCCCGTAATTTTCACAACAGAGGAGTATTTTTGGTGAAACACTCGGTGAAGTGTTGTGGAAAGAATTAATCAAAGCTTTGATTGAGACACGAGTTCACTGATTGTAGATAAACGGGACTTGAGGTGGACAATCGTAACCGTAATGAGAATCATTCCCACATAACTCACAAGAGTATGGTACGTATTGGGGTTGTGAAGGATGGTTTTGCAACACTTAGAGAATCTTTTAAGAGTTCGAAGTTGAAAAAATTGAGTGATGTTACCATTCCAAAGTTCAATAAAAACAAACTCCATCATATTCATTACAACCACATTGTTGGCACGTACCAAAAAGACATTGTTGTTGCAAACTTGAAAATTTTGCTAGGATTTTTTAAGGTTATTGATTATAGCATGGGTTTCGGATTAGAGATAATCGGAATTTGCGGTGGACAATTATAACCAATATGAGCACTTTCCACAAGACTAATGTCCATTTTTGGTCATTTCCTATATCTTGTTTGTTGTACTTGAAGTAGCACCCCAATGTTACTATTCCGCTGCTACCTTTGTGAAGAATTTATACAGGGGCCTTGTTTGACAACGAATGGCTCTTGATTAACAAAGTTAGTATCGTCATCGGATGACTTGGAAGTGTCTTGGAAGTCTTGAAAAACTTCCTCCAATGTCTTTCGTATTAGAGCACATTGTCGACAATATAGACCATGAACCGGGTCTCCACAATCGAGACAAATTTTTTCAATTTTAAGGGGTCGTTCAGGCGAGTCGGGTACGGAAACAAGAATCTTGTCTTCAAGACTCCCTTTTGAACAACCACAGTCTCCAGTGTACAAAGTTCCACAAGACGAGCATTCTTTAATCGCGTAAAGGGGATTTAAACGATAGTCGAATGACGCCATAAGAATTAAACAATTTAGAGGGATAAGAAAAGAATTAAATAAATAAGAAGGTAAAGAGAAAAAAGAATTAAATGAATAAGAGGGTAAAGAGAATAAGAATTAAACGAATAAGAGGATAGAGAAGAATATTTATAGATTTTTCAAATAATACATAATGAAAAAAAGAAAAAAAAATAAGAAAGAAAAATATTTTTAGATTTTTATTTTTAAGATAAAAGAAAAATATTTTTGGGTTTTTTTTTATAATATTTAATATTTATAAAAAGTAAGGGAAAAATAAAATAAGAAGAAAAATATTTTTGGATATATATATATATTTTTTAATAAGTACGAAAATAAACTTCCCGGAGAAAGGATCTTCAAGGCACGAACACAAACAATCTCGTAAAAATCGCTACACCTCTCCCCGGCAGCGGCGCCAAAAACTGGTCCACCCAAATACGTATATATATAATATATAGTACAGTAGGATATAATCAATAATAGTATAGTATTACCGTCGGGTTCTAGAAATTCACTTTTATCCAAAGTGAAATCTCAAAAACCTTCCGGGTCGTTTCCTCGGCGAGAGGTGAATGGAAATCTATGGGAATGTCGGGAACCGAGCTTGAATGTCATAAAAGTTTTGGATTTGGTTTTTTAAATCTACAAAAAGGGAAATGATATAAAAGGGAAGCTAAACTTTTGGTTCTAAACTATTTTTTAAACTAATATTAATTCTACGGTTTAAAACTACAAGATTATACTAAAAAAGATCTAAAAGATATAAATAACGAAAATGCTTGCTAAATGACGTGAAATGTTCATTAAGTGCGGGCTTAGGTTTAACAAATTAAAATCTTTTAGAAAACAAGTTTAAAGAAATTAAATGACAAATTAAGTAAAATGCTTTTTAAAATAAATGACAAGTAATTAAATTGCATTAAAAGTAAATGACGGTATGTAATTTGGAAAATTCTAGTGACTATTAATTTTTAAACCTTTTTTTTAAACCCACACTTAAATCACTAGTCACAGTCACATAACAAGCATACTAAAAACTACTCGCTAAACATTAAAACTAAGCTAAAATCAACAAATAACGCAACAATGATCATCACTAAGCTAAACATGGCAAAACAACATAAACATAAATAAAAATAAAGAAGTAAAAAGGCAAGAGATAACCGAATGAGACGAGAGATGTAGAATGGCGAGATGAGATGAGACCCGTTCCATAAGCTCCAATATCGTTTAAGTTCTTATTTATCTCTACCCATACGAATGAACTTTTAAATCTTTAAAAACTAAACAACGCAACTACAAAAGTAAAGTGCTTAGAACGATTTTTTTGTAAACCATTTAAAATAGATAGTGAGGAATTAAAGCCATAAAAAAACTGATAAAACACTTGCACCAATTAAACGATTCTTACTGCCAAAAGATACATTCGAATTCATTTGGTAAATATTCAACTAAAATAAAATTTGATTAACTAAAACATTAAAATGAAAATTTGAAATTACTGAAACATAAACATAAAATAATAATGATTAAAACTTTAAATTAAACAAAAATTAATACAAAGTTTTTAGACTAAACTAAATTTATCTAAACCAATAAAAATAAAATAAAATAAAAAGAAGAATAAGAACTACTACTTGAAAGAAGAAATGAAGGTTGCGGCTACTGTTGTTTTTCTATCTGCTACCCCTATCATACTACTATTCTCCCGGTTAGATACAATTCAAATCCAAATTAATACACCAAAACTGAATCGAATAACACATAAAAGAAATAATCTATGCTACTCTTCCTACCTATCTTTATTCTACTACTCTACTGTTAATATGAAAGACGAAAAGAAAATAATGAAAAGAAGAAGATAGATGCCTGCTATTTTTCTAAACTAACCTACCTACTCTAATGAAATAAAAATGAAAGATAAGATAAGATTATATAGCTGCTGCCTTTACTTTTCTTTTCTCTTGCGTTAAAACCAAGCAATAGTAGTAACAAGATTGATTTTGGCTTTTGTTAACTGGGCCTCACTCATTTGCAATTCCATCAGCTGGCCGAGCAGGTGTATAGTCTTGGGCTGGACTGGTGCTAACATCTTGGGCTGCTGTAAGAGTTAGTTAAATATAAATATGGGTCGGTCCGACCCATATAAATGGTGTTGGGCCGGCTCAATAAAAGATGAATGCACCGTTAAACTCGATTTTTCGTGCACTTTTTATTCCCGTGCTCGGTTTCGTTCATTTTTCTCTTTATTTTGTCCTTTTTTTATATTCGTACCTGCACATACACAAACACAAAAACAAGCATATATTTGCCATTTTAATTATGTTTTTGGTATTTTGGGTTCGTTTTTCATGGTAAAAGATATGTATAAAATAGTGAATACCAGTGTGGTACCGGTAGGTATTTTGTAGGCAGTACGAAAAGCCCACAGAACGTCATCAAGTTTTCTTGACCAAATAGCAAGGTTATCTTTAACAGTTTTTTCAAGAATTCTTTTAAGGGCTCTGTTTGTGTTTTCAACTTGACCACTCGTTGAGGGTGGTATGATGTAGAAAAACAGTGGTTGACTCCATACCTTTTCATAGTTTTTTCCATTATTTTGTTGCAGAAATGAGTACCTCGGTCACTGATTAAGGCTTTGGGCATAATGAAATGGCTGACAAGTTTCTTCAAAAAGGTGATTACTACTCGGGCATCATTAGTTGGTAGGGCTTGAGATGGCATTTAATCCTAAAATGCCCAAAAATGATAATTCATCGTTCACACTTCAGACTTTTCACTTATTCCAACCAAGCTTAAACAAAGATTCAACGTTAAGTACAAGTATAGGTGCTTATCCTACTTCAGTATTGCAATTTGTAAATTTTCACTCGAATTTATTATATTTAGGTGAATGTGTTATTTTGAATTTCAACCTATGAATCAACGGTTTTTTATGCAAAACTCCTATGTTACGTTCCACCAGCGGGCATATTGAGTTTGAAGGCAGAGATCATCCATGTAGCGACTTTCGTTCGACATCCTACTCAAGGCTACGTTGACGGGCTTTTGACACCTCACGGAGTATTGTATCGGGACTCACGGACCTTCGTTTCTCAAACTCTCTTAGGTTTATGATTAAACCTATCTTCTTCATGTAATCATAAAATTCGTCTATAGCTCCAAAAGCATATTTAAATCTTCAGAGAAAAAAAAGGAATATTTTCCATTAAACAATATAAATTAAGCAACATAATTAAACATCGGGTCCCTTTTAAGGGGGGGAAATAAAAAAAAGGGGGGGGGGGGGGGGGGGGTTGGGGGGGGGGGGGGGGCTCAACCCCCCCACCGTGGGGGGACTGGCAAAACATCTTTAAGGCCACGCCTCCGAAATATGCAGCACACATAATGTTCGACCTGGATTTATATATTCTATATATATATATATATATATTTATCATATTTAATATATAAATATATATTTCTTGTAATCATAAATAGATTACCGGTTGTCCTTTTAACTCGAAGCCACAATCGATAGCCGAGTCGACAAGAGGTTATTATACTTATTATGACACCGCAAGATGAAAGTTATTTGGCGGAGATATTTATTTCTACTTATTATTTTTTTTAGTTTATAATTTGCGAAGAGAAAATTTCGTTTTAAGAAAATTTAAGTATAAATTGAACTAAGACTAAAATTATTGATACATTTCACTTTTAAAAATTGATGACTTTAAGTCTGACTTTTCAAAAGTAGCACATATTAATTAGTCGTTAAGAGCTTAAGGGAGAAAAAGTGACAAATTACATTAATGAGCTCTTAAGATTTCAAATATAATACTTGCTTAGATCCAATTCTACTTAAACTTTCATTTTTTCGTTCTTCACGAAGATTCGCGACATGTGAGTCTAAAGTAAGGACAAGCTAGAGCTCAAACACGCATCGTGGGTCCAAAATTTATTCTCATTTACCAGAGCAGGAAAGTCAAAACTTGTGAAAAAACACTTATTTTTTTTTGGAAATTTTTTTTAGTTTTCTATTTTATTTATTTTTTTTTAATTTTTTTTGGTATCTTTCAAAAAAAATTTGTGGTAAAAACGGGCTTACGTGAGAACAACGGCTGCAGGCATAATCAAATCAAAGATCCCCCATACTAGAACTAAACATTGTCCTCACTGTTTTTCATGGGTACCTACGTCATATAAAGCCCGTTTATGAATTTATTGCTATAGATAAAGGTTTAGTTGAAAAGATTGGATATTGGTTCCAAAATGAAGCTGAGGATGTGAGCTCGAGTGAAGAAGGACATAACCGCGCTGAGCACGAGAGTCCTCAACAATCGGGAAATGTGGACATACATAAAAAATACAAGCAAAACGAGAATTCGAACGAGGCGAGTCCTCTAATAAACAACAATAACAATTATTCAATACTTCTAAGCTTACATTTACTACTATACGGAATAAACTAGGATAAGCATGGGGTGCCTCCCATGAAGCGCTTGTTTAAGGTCACTTAGCTTGACCCAATCCCCTCATACTTGAGCTTGTCAAGGGGGATAGAAATGGGGATGACGAACCAACCACATTTGGATGTGTTGTCTCCCATGAATTCAACATCGGGTTTTATGATGACCGGGCTTGGGTAGCGTTTTAAAGACCCCGAAGTTAATGAGAAGGAGGCACTAAGAACGGAGACGCCTTCGTGATTGAAAACTTTGTCTTCATCTTTTGGATGAAAATGAAATGTTAGGGTATCAATCACGGGAGATAAGATTAGAAAGAAATCTCGTGGATTCGACTTCAATGCATAAGCCCGGATTCGTAAATTTTTGTTACTATCTCGGACGGAGAAGCACGTCAGATCGGATCCTACGAGATCATTAAGAGAAGGGAAGTGCACAGTGAATCAAATTGTGACAGGCGAGTGGGTGTGCAAAATATTAGCACATCAATGGGATGTCTTCCACCACATCCATGGTGAATCCACCCGAGAATCGGGATAATCAACTTGAAGATATTCGATCGGGAGGAATGTAGAATATATGTTCATCTTTAGTGTCGAATATCATCTCACATACTCCTAGGTGGTATGGAGTCATCTCCATCAAGAACAAATGTCATCTCTCCATAAGAGAGTCACTATCATGACGAGTTAGGAGATGGAGAGAAGACTCGGTAGGATTTTCAGAATTAACTCTTCCGTGAGGTGCAGGGAGAAGAGTTATGTAAAGCAAACTTTCAAAAACAAAAATATCACCTTGAATACACGGTTGATATTATCAATTCCGGTGGAAATTGATGGGAGTACGGTGTGAGTTCACCGGCGAATACTCATCGTGAAGGAAGTCAATCTTTGAGAAGAATCAAAACGACAGTTATCACGATTAAAGCAAAAGATCTTTTTTTTTTTTATTATAAGATCGGATTCTACATCAAAACAACGATATTCAATTCCAGTGAATTGAATTGGTAGTTTCTAACCACCTATCATCACTTCTTGATCAACTTAGTGGAACGTGATTTCATTCATCAAGAACAAAGAGAGGAGTAGTGAGAAATCGTTTAAAAAATACTCATTTTGGAACGGTCATCTTCGCAAAATGACAATCAATCGAGGTAAATCTTCATTGATATCGAAGAGAGGGTTAGAGAAAGTAAGATCGTGATTCTTTGAAGAATCATCATACGGAGGCAAATCACACTCACCTTTGGAAGAATCTTCGAACTCACTTGGGATTTGGACAAGGTCTCGACACTAGACTTTATTAATTCGTCCGATTCCGTTTTCGGAATAGTGTCAAGATGCTCATCCTCCATTATGAGAGAGTTCTTTTTTGGGGAATCGAGTGTGATTGCAACACACGGAGGAAGTTCAGAAATAATATCTTTCAAAGGGATAGAACTTTCTTTGTCATCGTCATCATCGTAGCAAACGAGAATCTTCTAATATCGATCTTTAGCCGCTTGCTCTTCTTCAATTCGCTTTTCTTCTTCCTTCTTTTGTATCAATTGACCAACCATATCACCCGAGGGATTGTCCTTTTTCAATAAGCTTGTTGAGAATTGAGAAACTCCTTTTGAGCATTGAAAAAGGCTATTTTGGAACATTGGAGACTTGGATGATTGACCGGTATATTGCCTGCCGGGTTGAAATTTGTCAAACCAAATGAAATTAGAATCATTAGCAAGAATTTGCTCATGATACATTGTTTCATTCGGTTGGTTGACATTGGTAAGTTTCTTTGAAGGACCCCCGTAATTTTCACAACAGAGGAGTATTTTTGGTGAAACACTCGGTGAAGTGTTGTGGAAAGAATTAATCAAAGCTTTGATTGAGACACGAGTTCACTGATTGTAGATAAACGGGACTTGAGGTGGACAATCGTAACCGTAATGAGAATCATTCCCACATAACTCACAAGAGTATGGTACGTATTGGGGTTGTGAAGGATGGTTTTGCAACACTTAGAGAATCTTTTAAGAGTTCGAAGTTGAAAAAATTGAGTGATGTTACCATTCCAAAGTTCAATAAAAACAAACTCCATCATATTCATTACAACCACATTGTTGGCACGTACCAAAAAGACATTGTTGTTGCAAACTTGAAAATTTTGCTAGGATTTTTTAAGGTTATTGATTATAGCATGGGTTTCGGATTAGAGATAATCGGAATTTGCGGTGGACAATTATAACCAATATGAGCACTTTCCACAAGACTTCAGTGATCGTTGGACACAAGATTCATCAACGAATCTCCTCAGACTCGTAAACTTTAATGGTCAATTTGTGGAGGACTTTGCGAGGAATTGACACCGGGGCCTTGTTTGACAACGGTAATGGCTCTTGATTAAACAAAGTTAGTTATTCGTATGGATGATCTTGGAAGTGTTTGAAGTATGAAAAAAACTTCCTCCAATGTAGTCTTTCGTATTAGGCACATGGTTCGACAATATAGACCATGAACGGGTCTTCACCATATCGAGACAAATTTTTGTTCAATTTTAATGGGGTCGTCGAGGCAAGTGGGTTTTGGGAACAAGACTCTTTTTCTTCAAGTCCCCCTTTTGAACAACCACAGTCTTACGTGCACAACGTTCGCCACAAGACGAAATTCTATAATCGCGTAAAGGGGGATCTAAAACGATAGGTCGACTCACGCCATAAGAATTAAAACATTTTTGAGGGATAGAAAAGAATTAAATATCATAAGAAGTAAAGAGAAAAAGAATTAATGAATAAAGAGGGTAAAGAGAATAAGAATTAAACGAGTAAGAGGATAGAGAAGAATATTTATAGATTTTTTAAAATATTACAGAATGAAAAAGAAAAAAAAATAAGAAGAATTATTATTTCTTAGATTTTTTGATTTTAAGATAAAAGATAAAATATTTTTGGGTTTTTTAATATTTTAAAGTGAGAAGCAAAGAATAAAAATAAAATAAGGAAGAAAAATATTTGTGGATTTTTTTTTTTTTAATATTTTTTTTAATAAGTTGGGCGAAAAAATAAAAAATATAAACTTTCCGAGATAAGGATCTTCAACAGGCTCTAACTTCAAACACCGCTTGTAGATCGTACTACACCTCTTCCCCGGGTAACGGCGCAAGAAAATCTGATTCGATAAAAATAGTCTAGTATAAAATAATATATCTCTATAACTAAATATAATAAAAAACGTAATAGTATAGAGTATTTCCCGTTAGATAAGAAAATCATTTAGAAAGCAACACACCACAAAATAGGCTATCTTACGTGGTCGTTCCGTGCGAGAGATGAATTGAATTTACGAGAATGGTTGTTGACTGCTTGAATGGCAAATAAGTAGGTTTTTGGTTTTTAACTATAATATAATATAAAAATGTATAATAAAGCTAAAATAATACTAAAGAAGGGCGCATGCTCGATAAATACAATAAAACGACAATGACAATTAATAATTTTTTATACTAAAAATTAAATAATCTATATTCGATGGTTTTTATAACCTACGCAGATTATACTAAAAAGATTCTAAAAGATTATAATATCGAAAGATTGCTTGCTAATTGGACGTGAAAAGTTCATTAATGTGAGGGGCTTAGGTGTAACAATTAAAATCCTCTCTCTTTTAGAAAAAAAAGTTTAATGAATAATTATATGAAAAATTAAGTAAATGCTTTTTTAAAATTAAATGAAAGTAATTAAATTGCATTAAAAGTAAATGACGGTATGTGATTTGGAAAATTCTAGTGACTATTAATTTTTAAACCTTTTTTTTTAACCCACACTTAAATCACTAGTCACAGTTACATAACAAGAATACTAAAAACTACTCGCTAAACATTAAAACTAAGCTAAAATCAACAAATAACGCATACAATGAGCATCACGATAAGACTAAACATGGCAAAAAACATAAACATAAATAAAAACTAAAGAAGTAAAAGGGCAAAGAGATAAACCGATATGAGACGAGAGATGTATGAATGGGAGATGAGATGAGACCCGTTCCATAAGCTCCAATATCGTTTAAGTTCTTATTTATCTCTACCCATACGAATGAACTTTTAAATCTTTAAAAACTAAACAACGCAACTACAAAAGTAAAGTGCTTAGAATGATTTTTTTTTGTAAACCATTTAAAATAGATAGTGAGGAATTAAAGCCATAAAAAAACTAATAAAACACTTGCACCAATTTTGAAACGATTGCTGACTGCCAAATGACTACTTTCGAATTACATTTGTAAATTAATTCAACTTAAAATAAAATGTTGATTCATCTAACAACATTAAAATGAAAATTTGAAATTACTAAAACATAAACATAAAATAATAATGATTAAAACATTAAATTAAACAAAAATTAATACAAAGTTTTTAGACTAAACTAAATTTATCTAAACCAATAAAAATAAAATAAAATAAAAAGAAGAATAAGAACTACTACTTGAAAGAAGAAATGAAGTTTGCGGCTACTGTTGTTTTTCTATCTGCTACCCCTATCATACTACTATTCTCCCGGTTAGATACAATTCAAATCCAAATTAATACACCAAAACTGAATCGAATAAAACACATATAAAGAAATAATCTATGCGACTCTTCCGACCTATCTGTTATTCTAACTACTCTACTGTTAATATGAAGAGACGAAAGAAAATAATGATAAGATAGAATATAGATGCCTGCTATTTTTCTCAATAACACTACCCTGACCTCTAAGAAATAAAAATGAAAGATAAGATAAGATTATATAGCTGCTGCCTTTACTTTTCTTTTCTCTTGCGTTAAAACCAAGCAATAGTAGTAACAAGATTGATTTTGGCTTTTGTTAACTGGGCTCAACTCAGTATGCATTCCGATCAGCTGGGGCCGAGCAGGGGTATAGTCGTGGGCTGGATGGGATGGTGCTAACATCTTGGGTGCTTGTAAGCGTTAGTTAAATCTAAATATGGGTCGGTCCGCCCCCATATAAAGGTAGTGTTGGGCAGCTCAAAAAGATGAAGTGCACCGTTTAAACTTGATTTTTCGTGCACCTTTTTATTCTCTTAGTTGCTCGGTTTTCGTCGCATTTTTCTTTTATTTGTCCTTTTTTTGATATTCGTATCCGGCACATACTAAAACACAAAAAGACAAGCTAATATTTGCATTTTTAATTATGTTTTTGGTTTTTTGGGTTGTTATTTCATGGTATAAAGATTGTATAAATAAAATATTGCATACTCCAGTGTGGTACCGGAGTAGGGTTTTTGTATGGCAGGTACGAAAAGCCCACAGAACGTCATCAAGTTTTCTTGACCAAATAGCAAGGTTATCTTTAACAGTTTTTTCAAGAATTCTTTTAAGGGCTCTGTTTGTGTTTTCAACTTGACCACTCGTTGAGGGTGGTATGATGTAGAAAAACAGTGGTTGACTCCATACCTTTTCATAGTTTTTTCCATTATTTTGTTGCAGAAATGAGTACCTCGGTCACTGATTAAGGCTTTGGGCATAATGAAATGGCTGACAAGTTTCTTCAAAAAGGTGATTACTACTCGGGCATCATTAGTTGGTAGGGCTTGAGATTCGGCCCATTTAGATACATAATCAACGGTGACTAATATATATTCAAACTTGTAGGATTTTAGGAATGGTCCCATGAAGTCAATACCCCATATATTAAAATTTTCACTTACTTGAATGTTGTTTAAGGGCATCTCATCACGTTTTGCTATATTTCTAGTTTTTTGGCATGCTTCGCAGAGGCGAACTAGAGTATGAGCTTCTTTTATGATTGTCGGCCAGTAAAATCCTGAGTCTAAGACCTTTTTAGCAGTTATGTTTGGTCCATAATATCCACCAGTGGGTCTGTGGTGACACTGGTCTAAAATAGTTCAGGTTTCTGGTCCAGATACACATCGTCTAATTATTCTGTCAGAAAATACTTTGAAAAGATAGGGTTCTTCCCAAAAGTAGTATTTTAGATCGAAGAAGAATTTGTTCTTTTGTTGATATGTCATCCCTTATGGTATAAATTCTCCTACTAAGTAGTTTGCAAAGTCTGCAAACCATGCTTCATTTTTGGTATCAATTATCATGAGGGTTTCTCCAGGAAAGTTATCATCAACTTCATTGTCATTACTTGTTTCATCATTTTCAATTCGAGATAAATGGTCGGCAACAACATTTTTTGTAACTTTTTTGTCTTTGATTTCTATATCAAATTCTTGTAGTAACAGAATCCATCGAATGAGACGTGGTTTTGCGTGTTGTTTCTTAAATAGGTGTTTAAGAGCTGAATGATTGGTGTGGACAATTGTTTTTTATAGTATAAGATAGGATCTGAATTTATCAAATGTGAAAACTACAGCCATAAGTTCTTTCTCGGTTATGGTGTATTTTTGTTGTGCTGGATGGAGAGTTTTGCTTGCGAAATAAATTGGGTGAAAGTTTTTACCATCTTTTTAACCTAATACGGCTCCCACCGCGAAATCACTTGCATCACACATAAGTTCAAATGGAAGGTTCCAGTTTAGGTTTACTATCATAGGAGCACATGTGAGTTTCTCTTTCAATAATTCGAATGCGCTTTGACATTCATCGCTGAATTCAAATAGGGTATCTTTTTCAAGCAGCTTAGTTAGAGGTCGGGCAATTTTCAAGAAATCTTTTAAGAATCGTCGGTAAAAACCGGCGTGTCCAAGGAAGCTTCTAATACCTTTGATATTGGTAGGAGTGGTAGTTTTGAAATTACGTTGATTTTTTGCTTTGTCAACTTCATGTCCTGCACTAGACACCTTGTGTCTAAGTACAATTCCTTCTTTAACCATAAAGTGTCATTTTTCCCAATTGAGGACAAGATGAGCATCCTTGCAATGTTTGAGTATTTTATCGAGGTTGTTTAGACATTTGTCGAAAGAGTTTCCAAAGACGGAGAAGTCATCCATGAATACTTCGACTGATTCTTCGATCATGTCATGAAAGATTGCCAGCATGCATTTTTGAAAAGTAGCTGGAGCATTGTATAATCCAAAAGGCATTCTTCTATAAGCGTATGTTCCGAAAGGACACGTGAATGTTGTTTTATCTTGGTCCATAGGATCGATAGGAATTTGAAATTATCCAGAAAAACTGTTGAGGAAACAGAAGTATTTATTTCCTGCGAGTCTTTCCAACACTTGATCCATAAACGGTAAAGGGAAATGATCTTTAGCAGTTGCTTCATTGAATTTATGATAGTCGATGCAAACTCGTCAACCCGTAACGGTTCTTGTTGGGACAAGTTCATCATTTTCATTTGTGACTACTGTAATACCGCCCTTCTTTGGAACACATTGAATAGGACTAACCCAAGGACTATCGGCAATTGGATAAATAATACCGATATCCAAAAGTTTCACAATTTCTTTTATAACAACTTCTTGCATGTTTGGATTTAATCTTCTTTATTTTTGGACAACTAGTTTCTTGTCATCTAGAAGTTGGATCTTGTGTTTACAGAATGACGGACAGATGCCAGGAATGTTTGTTGTTTTCCAAGCAAATGCTTGCTTATGCTTCTTTAGAACAGATATAAGTTTATTTTTGTTTTCGGCAAAGAGTTGAGATGATATATCATAGGAAGAAAAGAGGGTTCTTCCAAAAACACATATTCCAAATTATTAGGAAGAGGTTTGAGTTCAAGATCCGTAGGAGGTTCTTCGAGGGATGTTTTGATCTTATAATCTGTGTTGATGGTGATTTTCTCAAATTCAGGTTCTTCTTCAGTTTCACTTTCGGAATTTTCATCGGCAGTCATTGCTATAAATTCATTGAATTCAGCAAAAAGTTTTTCTTTGAGAATGGTTCCTTCTATTGAATGTAATATTTGACTTCTTTCATCAAGAAGAGCATCGAGATCTTCTTCTAAGATTTCATCTATAACATCGATATTAAAACATGTGTCATCATTCGAGTAAGAGTGTTTAATAGCAGAGTCTATATTAAAAATCATTCGTTCAGTTCCAACTATGAGAGTGAGTTGTTTCTATTTAACTCGAATTACTGCATCAGTAGTGTGAAGAAATGGTCGTCTCAAAATTAGGGGAATTTTGCTATCTTTTTCCATTTCTAGAATAACGAAATCGACAGGAAAAATAAATTTACCAACTTCAACGAGCATATTTTTAGCTATTCCAACAGGGTATTGGAATGATCTGTCAGCTAAT
Organism: Tanacetum coccineum; assembly: GCA_026074375.1. Classification (NCBI taxonomy): domain Eukaryota; kingdom Viridiplantae; phylum Streptophyta; class Magnoliopsida; order Asterales; family Asteraceae; genus Tanacetum; species Tanacetum coccineum. The sequence goes on from BQNB010000799.1 coordinate 132,131, forward strand.
CTTACGCTCATTTTGGTAGGTTTAAGAGTTCCAAGAGAGAGTTTTGCATATAAGGAGTATGGCATAAGGTTAATGCTGGCACCAAGGTCGGCCAAAGCATTGCAAGAGAAAGCTTTGTTAAAGTTGCATAGAATAAGAAAACTTCCAGGGTCTCCAAGTTTTGGCGGAACTTTATTTTGAATCATTGCTGAGCTTTCATCGCTTAAAAATACGGCAGAAAATTGTTCGATATTTTGTTTGTTGCTTATGAGATCTTTGAGAAATTTGCCATAGTTAGGCATTCCGGCTAAGACGTCGACAAGAGGTACGTTAATTCGGATGGCACGAATTATGTTGAGGAATTTTCCGTATTAAGCTTCCATTTTTTCTTTCCTTAGGCGTTGAGGATACGGGATCTTTGGTTTGTAAGGTTTTGGTATTAGAGTTTCTTTAATCGGTTTTGGAAGTTGTGGTTTTGGTTATGGTGTAGGTTCTTCATTTTCGTCATCACTATCAAAAATTTCAGCATCTTCTTGTTGTTCGTTTGGATTTATGGGTGAATCATAAGTTTTACCACTTCGTGTAAATACAACATTTACTTGCTCATTACAAGATTGTGGTGGTTGGTTGGCTTTAGAGTTGTTTCCTCGTGGGTTTGGTTGAGTGTTGCTAGGAAGTGATCCAGAAGGTCGACCAGATTGCTTTTCAGCGAGTCTGTCAAACTTAGTTTCCAGGTTTTGGATTGAAGCTTGATGATTTTTTGCTACTGTTTCGAGCTGACAAAAGCATTCGTTGATTGTTGAGCTTTCATGAAATCATTGAATTATCTTTGAAGATCATATGGTTTATCATCAGTGTTAGATCGATAGTTGTCTCGGTTGTAATCATTCCGTTCGCTTGAACGCCAATTATCACGATTAAAGTTATGGTCATGGTAATCATTGTAAAAACGTGTCTTACGGAAGGTTTACATGATTTTGCTTCCTCTTCACTAGACATGGGAAGGTCATCGTCATTTTCTTCGAGAGTTGATTGTTTCGATTAAGATTGGAGTTCTTTATACTGAGCATCCATCTTCATGGTCATAGCATCCATTCGGGCCATAATTCTTTCAGTATCGGTATTACTGGGGCCTTCATCGGCAAAAGCGATAGTTCATTTAATTGGTTTTGATTTGTGATTTTTAGCCTAGTCGAGCTTAAGTAAGACTTTATCTTCCAGGAGTTGATAAGCTTGATTTTGAGTTTTATAAAGAAATATACCACCGGCTGCAGCGTTGAGAACTTCTTGGGTAGCTTCGTTAAGGCCGTGATAAAAGAATTTGATTATGCCACCTTTAGAGAGATTGTGTCCATGGTAATTTTTGAGCATTTCCTTCATGCGTAACCAAGCATTAGTTAAAGTTTCACCTTCATGCTGGGAAAAGGCTCTAATTTCTCCTAAGAGACGATCGAATAAGGCTAGGGGAAAAATCGGCTAATAAAAGTGGGGCGAAGTTTGTTCCAATTTTCGATTGTTCCTTCAGAAAGTTCGTCTAACCAAGTTTTTTCATCTCTAGTAAGTGATAAGGGAAACATCATTAAGCGAACAACTTCATTTTCGGTATCTCGATATTTGAACATGTCACAAATTCTAAGGAATTTGTAAACGTGTTTGTGAGGATCTGTTTTAATTCTAACATCAAATTGGTTTCCTTTGACAAGGGTCTAGTGGTTACCTTTAATAGCAAACTCATTTGCGGTTTTAGGAAGAGTGGTTGCGGAACCAGGAGTCAGAGCAACAACACAGTCAGCAACCCACATAGGTTGATCATCCATTATATCCCGATTTAGAAGTTCAACAAGGTGTCAGAAATAGTTGATGTCGGGAATTGGCGGATAAACAATTCTCGGGTGTTGAGGTGGGTTGTTTCTTTGTTCAAATAGGACTCTTATGTTTTTTTGACGAAGTCTTCGATTCATCGTTCATTCTGGTTCAGGTAGTGGTTCAACAAGTTCAGAATTGGAAGCACGTGTATGCATCCAAGGAAAGTAAAAATTTTGGGATTCAGGGTCAGTTTGCTAGAAAACTGTACGGCGATTTGAAAAGAAGGTAAGTTAAAATAATTTTCCAGAATTACTTAGAACAGTTTTGAAGTCCCCGGCAACGGCGCCAAAAACTTTGATGTGTTTCAAAAGCTTTAAATTTATAAGACTGAAATTACTGATTAATACTATTAGGGAAACACACGGGTAAAAGTATAACCCCCGTATATAGTATAGTGTTTTAGGTAAGACCAGGTCATCCACAAGGATTTGCGTAGTGTTCAAATAAGCAGAAAGTAGATTTTAACAATTGCGAAAAATAATATTTGATTGACCAAGTAATAATGAAAATGACTACTCGGATAGTTGAAAATAATTTATAAGTGATAGTAATGATTATGACCCGAAAGGTGGAACACATTAATTCATAAAAAGGATTTTCTCGTCAGAAAACATTTTCATAAGTTAAATTAGTTAACTCAAGACTTATAGTTAGTTCACTAGACCAGATGTGTCACTCAAATGATCTGGTAACTATTATATCAAAACTTATTTTGTTTATCAATTACGAAAGTGGATTTCTCGGCACAAACGATAAAGATCATAGTCAAATCTTTAAAACCATATATATCATAACGGGTCTTTCGACCTATACCGATATGAGTATATAATCTAAGTGATAAGCAAAACCGACAAGATAAGATATAACAGGATTGCAACAAAAGCTTGAGATTAACAGGATCAAGATCATACCAAACACTTATTCATTACCATAACGTCACCGAGTAGTCATGAGAGGCTTAGCCTCTCATGGCTATGAGGTTCATAACATAAGATGATTCAACATGAATTTCCATTATTCTAATATACTAAGTGATATTCTTCTTCGTTCTTGATTGTTTGATCTTAGATCTTTAAAAGGATGTGGTGTTTATGGTTTAAGACATGATTTTGGAAGAAGATTGTGTATATGATGGGAGGAATGGGATGGTTTTGAGTGAAGGGGATGGTTTGTTGTATTTTTATGGTTTAAGGGATGATTTGAGATGTGAAATTCAGCCTCTATTTATAGGCTGAGAAAGGGGCAAAGTGTGGCACACACAAGTATTTTTGCGGCGAACTTGATGAGTAAATGCGAAGTGAATTTAATGATAATTGAAGAAGTGCGGCGCACATAAGTATTTGTGCGGCGTACTTAGGGAGTTAATGCATTCCTTTGACTGAGACTTTAATTCATTGACTTTGGGGAGAAGTGCGACGCACAACTGGTAAGTGCGGCGGACTTGGACGCCTGAGAAGAAGTGCGGGGCACAACAAGTAAGTGCGGCGGACTTTAGAGATTTTCAGCTTGGGATTTTATTCTTTTCTTTGTTCTTGATTTCTAATGTGCGTAAACACTTGTGTTTTGCCTTTTATGATCTTGGGATGTCTTCTAGTGAACATGTATATGTTTTATTGTAAAAAGTACCAAAAGCTCACGAGAAATGATTAGATATAAACAAATAACACACCCAAAACATGTATAATTTAGGCGTTATCATTGGAACTAAAACAGCTACCTGAACACCTCGAGTATGCTTTCCTCCAAGAAGGTAACCAACTCCGAGTAGTTATCTCTTCCGCATTATCTGCCATCAAGAAGGCTAAGCTCCTAGAGGTCCTAAAAAACCACAAGGGAGCCACTGCCTGGAGCATCGCAGACATAAAGGGGATTGACTCTTCATTCTGCACCCACAAGATCCTCTTCAAGCCAAGCGTCCAACCCCAAGGAAGGGTAAACCCAAACATTAAGGAGGTAGTGAAGTAGGATGTAATAAAACTCAATGATGCTGGACTTATCTACCCAATCTCTGATAGTCCATGGGTTAGTCCTGTTCAGGTCGTCCTAAGAAGGGAGGGATGACCGTAGTAAAAAATGAGAAATAGGAGCTAATTCCTCAAACAACGGTGACTGGATGGCGCATGTGCATCGACTACCATAAACTAAATAGTGCAACCCGAAAGGATCACTTTCCCCTCCCATTTATCGATCAGATACTTGAACGATTAGCCGGGCATGAGTACTAATGTTTCTTAGATGGATTCTTAGGCTATTTCCAAATCCCTATTGCTCTAAAGGACCAAGAAAAGACTACGTTTACTTGCCTGTATGGCACCTTCGCATACAAACGAATGCCCTTCAGGCTATGCAACACCTCGACCACTTTTTAATGTTATATGACGTCTATATTCCACGAACTAATAGAGGATAGCATGGAGGTATTCATGGACGACTTCTCTATTTTCGGTAGTTCCTTTGACCACTGTCTTAAGAACCTCGAGAATATGCTAAAGAGATGTGAAGAGACTAACCTTGTGTTGAACTGGGAGAAATGCCACTTCATGGTAAAGGAAGGAATCGTCCTAGGTCATAAGGTCTCCGGGTCAGGAATCGAGGTGGATAAGGCAAAGATCGAATCGATTTCCAAATTACCATACCCTACAAACGTAAAAACCAACTGGGCTAACTCAGTTGGCCACCAAGGGTAACCTTGGGGAGGTCTCATTGGAGAGGTCTCAGGTTCGAGTCTCACCATGAACCTTCAGGGGCCCGAAATAAATAAAAGAAGGAGTAGGGTAAAAATCCCCTAAGGCGAGGTTCGAGGCTTGTAGACTTCCTAATTGGATGTCAATGTAGCCTCGAATCACTAACTACTAACTTATTGTTCTAAAAAAATACCCCACAAACGTGAAAGTCATTCGAAGCTTCCTGGGGCACGCAGGATTTTACAGAAGATTCATAAAAGATTTGTCACAAGTGGCACGCCCAATGACCCAGCTTCTCGTAAAAGACGCCCCTTTCAACATCTCCGAAGAATGTATTCAAGCCTTCGACAAACTGAAACAATAATTAATACGGGCCCCCATCATGATTAAACCAGATTGGTCACTACCATTTAAGATCATGTGTGACACAAGTGACTCGAAGCTGTACTTGGGCAAAGGAAAGACAAACACTTTCATCCTATACACTACGCCAGCAAGACAATGAATGAAGCGCAGGAGAACTACACAACGACCGAAAAAAGAGCTTTTAGCTGTTGTTTTCGCCTTCGACAATATTTAGTCCTATCCAAAACTATCATCTTCACGGATCACTCTGCCTTATGGTATCTCTTCACAAAGCAAGATGGAAAACCACGACTAATAAGGTGGATCTTACTACTCCAAGAATTTGATATCGAGATACGTGATAAGAAGGGCGCCGAGAACTTAGCGGCCGATCACCTCTCCCGGCTTGAAAACCCCGACCTAGGGAAGCTGACTAAGGCAGAAATTAGGGACCTCTTCCCTGAAGAACAACTGATGACTATCTCCGAAAAGGGTGACGAACCATGGTATGCTGACTATGCTAACTACCTGGCAAGTCGAGTACTACCCTTCTGTTTTGCCCGACAAGAAAAGCAAAAGTTCTTCAACGATCTAAGGTATTATTTCTGGGATGAACCATTCCTATTCAAGCAGTGTGCGGACCAAATCATACGAAGGTGAGTGGCCGGCAACGAGGCTGCCCAAATCCTTCAACAGTGTTACAGCGACCCTTCGGGAGGACACCACGGGATCGCCACAACTGTAAGGAAAGTCTTCGAAGCCGGATTCTATTGGCCCAATATCTTCCGCGATGCATGAAAATTAGTCCACTCATACGACGCATGTCAGCGAGGCGGCAACATTTCCTCAAGGGACGAAACACCATAAAAATACATCCAAGTCTACGAGATATTCAACGTTTAGGGAATAGACTTCATGGGACCATTTCCTTCATCAAATGGAAACAAATACATCCTAGTAGCTATAGATTATGTGTCTAAATCGGTTAAGGCTCAAGCCTTCCCCACCAATGATGCTCGAAACGTAGTAAACTTCCTTAAACGGTTATTCACCAAATTTAGAATACCAAAGGCACTCATAAGTGACAGAGGTACCCACTTCTGCAACTGACAGATGGAGCGAGCAATGAAAAGGTATAGGGTAGTCCATCAATTTCCCACCGCATATCACCCGCAAACCAACGGACAAGTCGAAAACACAAACCGAGCAATTAAGCATATTCTAGAGAAAACCATTGGGAACAACAGAAAAGAATGGTCTCACAAATTGGATGACGCACTATGGGCATTTAGAACAGCGTTTAAGATAACTTTATGAACAACCTCATTAAGAATAATCTATGGCAAAGCATGCCACCTCCCTGTTGAACTCGAGCATAAGGCTTACTGGGTAATCAAGGCTTGTAACATGGATTTAACAAAGGCTGGAGCTAATAAATTTTTACAGATCAATGAATTGGACGAGTTAAGGCTTGATGCCTATTAATCCTCGATCTCTTACAAGGAAAGAACCAAGAGGTGGCATGATAAACAAATAAAAACATAATCCCAATATGAAAAAGGTGATAAGGTGCTACTCTATAATTCATGTCTGAGATTATTTCCAAGAAAATTGAAATCAAGATGGTATGGGCCATTTGCAGTAAGCAAAGATATGAAAAATGGAGCAATCGAACTTTACGATAAGGATGTGAACGAATTCATCGTAAACAAATAGCGTGTGAAGCCATATCAAAAAGACACGCAAATTGTCAATAAGGACGACGATATCACACTGGAAGACGAAGGAGAAGTCACGTAAGGACGTATGACTTCGAGTCTAGCTACAAGTCTTGTAAATAAAGAAAAGCGCTTTTTGGGAGGCAGCCCAATATTTACTTTCCCACATTTAGGAGTGTCTTGTGTTTTAATTCTTTATTGTTTGTTTTGCTATGTTTGAATTATGTGTAATCATGCTTTGTTTTGTTTGTAACCTTGTCTTATATTCAATCAAAGGTATTTTGCATAAAATAAGTGTAGGGGAAAATATCCGGTTTTTAGAACCAAATTCAAACATTTGAAATAAATAGTTTAGATTAATTCGCGTCAGTTTCGAGTCATATGATTGTGGTTATTAATTTCCAGGTTTTATGCAGTATTTTCTACAGGAAACAACTAATAAGATTACGTGCAGGATTTTTTCTTGAAAAACGAATTGCAAGTTTCTCTCAGAGTGTGGGGATGGCATCTGAAATTGGTGTGACGCCGTCTCGATTGCAAAGAGACACCGTCATGATTTTTCATGACAGGGTCTGACCCTTAGACTTGAGAAAACTTTAACTTTTTCTATTATTTTTGAAAAATAAAATGTGAAACATCTAAAATTTGTATTTTTCTCATGAACCTGCAGAAACCTAGAATTATATCATCACTTTCATCCTATCTTTACTGCTTTCATAGAGTCAACCCTAAAAGTTTCATTGTATATATCATATCCCGCCGATTTTATGCTTGGTATAGTTGTCTTTGTTCTTGATTTATAGGTTATATTTGATGAGAAGAAGCTTGGAAGTTCTTACGAAGTTTCATTGGATGATTCTTGGAGGATGATTTAACCAGTTATCGCATGTTTCTTCTCCATTATTAAGCAAACCAGGAAAGTACTAGTTTCTTTTGCTTTATTTCTTTTCCCTTTATTTGTTTTTACGGGTACTTTTAAGAACACTGGGGACAATGTTTAGCTTAAGTGTAGGGGGAAACAAGCCTTAGAAACTATTCCTTCAATTGCCATTTGCTTGTTCCTTAAAATGATGGGTAATATATCAAAACATAGCATAAAAAGGTTATTTTGACCAAAATTTAAATTTTTTTATAGCACGCACCAATGAAAACCGAGTATTAATAGCGTCTCATAGATATAAATTTATATGACTAGCACAAAAACCCTTAAAATTCCACCCCAAAATGTGAGGTTCGCCTTTAGATCTATAGGAATTTAGGTATCCATTATTGATACCCAAGATAATTTTACCTTTAGCTTGTTCGAGTTAAGGTTCGAATGCAGTCATATGTGTCTATTGAGTCGTTACGGATGTGTATGTGTGGTCTTTGTCGCCTTTTCTGGAACATTGGTATCGGTTTAAAATTATATGAGTGTACCGGTAGTATATTAAGTTCTATAACTTGTTTTTGTGATGCATTCCGAGACCGCATAGTGAAAACTAGGATTTGCTAGATAAGAGGCACTAGGATTAACCCATGTTTTAAACCTGTAATTATTATTATGGTCACCTCGATCATATTACTATCCCACACCCTTGCCATGTACTCACCTTTAGTGCAGGATACCCCTAGTACACCCCTCCGAGCCTATCCTTTTTACGGTTCTCATAATTTTCTAGTTAAGCTAGACTATTAATGAAGAGCATTGTCACCTTTGAACCAATTGTTACACCCAAATCGCCTTAGCCTCCCTTGTATGTACTCGCTTTTAGTACATTATTGTTTTAACCCAAGTTAATTATTTAAGTACACGGTTGCTAAGTCCTTATCCTTGTAAATACAATTTTGGGTCGATTGGGATTCATGATAGTATTCATCTTATGAAGAATTGGGGAAGAAGTAATTTGTTACCCCTAATAGAACTTAATAAGCTCCATGTTATATTTTGATCCACCTGACAAAAAATCGGGTCATTAGTTAGATTATTATGAGTTTTAAAACTCAAGTGTAAAGGTGCAACTATAAGCCCTAAGTGATGTATATACAAAAAAGATATATAAAAAAAGAGAAAAACAGAAAAGAAAAAGAAAGAGAAATTGATGTAAGAAGTTTGTAAGATTTTGTACATTTTGTCCGAGTTCTTGGCTTAGCAACCAAATCAGCGTGTATTCTTATAAATAATTAGCTAACCCTTTCACCCCAAATTGACCAAAGCCACCCAAATATATCTCATCCGTGTCCGTTTCCATTTATGTTATCTTACACCTACACCCCACAACCCTTTAAAAGCCCTATTTGATATTATGACTAGAAAAAATGCGCCTAGCCGATGGAGTTGTATCCTTTAACCCAAGCCTATGGTAAATTGTATGCAACGATAGGTAAATAGATTTATTAAATAATCCTTTTCCAATTGTTATAATAATTATACACCCAGTGTGAAAGATGATGAATCCAAACGCTTTAGTTAAGGTGCTCTTGTATACTTTCTGTGTTGTAAACTACGGATTCTAGAAGGGTTTTGTTGTAAAAAAAACATTTAAAAGTAGTAAATAAATAACCCCAAATATGTTATTGTCTAGGTAGAAAAGCTCATTTGCTTGAGGACAAGCACATCCTAAACAGTGTAGGGAATTTGATACGTTTCAATTTATACTCTATTTCTGGGCCATTTAAACCCCAATTATGCAAAATATGCCATAAATTACATGCTTAAAGTCGTATGTTTTTTATGGTTTTAGCACTTGGGATTGCATTTGGAGGATTTACACGGTGACTATGGCTCATTGGAGAAGAAAAGGAACAAGACTACGGACCTATACCAAATCTCTTGGAGCATTATTCATTCAGATTGTAGAGACGACGTCTCATACTACAAGAGACAGCGTCTCAACCATCAGGAGACGGCGTCAGAACGAGTACGGCTGAAGAAACCCTATAAGTCAATGACGGCACGACGACGTCTGGAACTTTGCGACGCCGTTGCGCATGATTTCCTATATATACAAACTCATTTTTAGGGTTTTAAGGGGTGTACCTTTTCATAACTTTTGGGAGACGAACCCTAGTGATTTTAGCAGCTTTTTAAGGTATATTTTTTAGTGCCCTCAAAACCTATATTTAACTACCTGTTTCCAAATTTTTAATCAATTAAGAGTGTATATCATTAATCATACAATATGTCTATGTGTTGGTGTGGTTAAATTAGTTCATGCTTCTTATACCCAATTCGTAGCTAAACCCTCCTTTGTATTTACTTATGATTTCATGAAACTTAGGTTGTAGATCCTTTTGATGTTGCTTCTATGGTTGGATAGTACACTTTAGGCATTTTAGAAAACTAGCCATAAGATATTAAATTGGCATAGACGTCTAGGGAAACGCGAGTGTGTAGAAAGGATACCAGCGGTAACAGTCTTCATACTACCTTACCCTTATTCTGGTTGATCCCTCTTAGGATATTTCACATGTATTTAATATACTCTTAGGGGCCTTGTAATAGTCTTCATACTACATTACTTGTGCGTTTCCTTAACAGAATATTAAATAGACGGCGAGTTCGTGTAATTCGTTCATGACTTAGGAAATACCTACATAGACCATCACAAGTAGGACAAAGCAACAGATCTAGGAGAAGCAATCTAAGGAGTAGTGCATGATTAGGTAAATACATTTGTTTATCATAAAGTTATCACAAATAGTTTAGACTATATTTAGTTAAAAAAGCTAAAACAAACCAACTTCTCAAACCAATGATTTTACCTGCTTTCTATAAAACAAAAATATAAAAAGAATCTTCTCTCAACCCCGTAGAATTCTGTTAGACTGTGTTCGAGCCTTCCCAACCTATTCCCCTAGAGAACGATAACAACCCCCGAGTCTTTCCTATACTACTATTGCAACGATTAGGTAATCTGCCTAGGGGATTGTAAAACTTCGCTGTGAAGTCTTTACGAGACCCGCATCATTAAGGTAGGTCTTGTATTGTAACACCCCTAAAATCTCGTAGCAGCAGAACGGTAACAACTAGGTACCACGTCATAGTACAATAAACAAGATATAAGAAACGATCTCAAATGAGATGTTTAAAATAAAGTTTCATTCGATGCCTTGCAAAATATCAGAGTTCCCACATTTGGTCCCACAGTTTTAAAAGTGACTTAAAAATCCCAAGCAATCATAAGTTTAACCAAACAACACAGTTCAAAAGATGACATTTGTTTAATAAAACAAGTTTGACAGTTTAGCATCGATTAAAGAAAACACATAATCCATCTTCATGATATCCCCACAGCTCCCATCCAGAAATCACACCTTAGGACCTAAAATTAAAACATGCTAAAAGTCAACACAAAGGTTGAGTGAATTCATAGGTTTATCAATAAAAGAGTGGACCACAAGATTTAAGTAATAGCAGACTATGAAACATATTCCATAGTCCAAAACATGTATTATTGCACTAAGCTCATGACCCCGAAACCTTAACTGTCTGTGCCCTTTACAGTATGTAGAATGTATGCCAAAACATCCTAAATGTCCTCAACATGTTAAATGCACCATGGCCAACTTGTGACTAGAAATTCAAGGTGGGGATTTTCAGTCCTGATAGATCTATCCACAACATTCACGCTTACTACACTAGTAATTAACGGTTCATGATAAAAGGGACTTAATTGGCATTGTGGTAACTTAGGCAATAATAATCAAGCAACAATCTAGATAGCATACAATTTGAAAAGCACTTGTGTCCAAGAGTAAAACAAGCATGTAATCTCACCCCGTAGAATTCGTAAAACAATTAAGTAGTAAAAAGGGGGCTATGAACTCACCTTAAGCGATTCGGCAACGAAATAAGATAGAATATGAAGTAATATTGAACACCCTAAGTGCGACCTAAAATAAAAGGCGCGACTTAGAAAAATAATCAACTTATACTCACACAATTTGAAATGAAATAGAAAGGAAAATTTGTATAAAACATTTTTATTTGACGAAACGAGTATGGCATTGCGTCCTATCTTTTATGTGTCAAACTTACACAAAACACAACTAATATCATCTCTAAGACGTGTCTCAAGCTTACATCTTAACCTACAACGTCTACAGGTGACCATCTTAGTTTTACGTCTAACTAAGTCTTATATTTACAAAATTCTGAAATTTACCTATCTTTGAAAGCGTGTCATTTAAAATCCGTAATAGATATAAACATGTGGTTTTCGCGTAAAGGTTGCATTACCAGTCTAATTTCTAGAAATGTTGACCCCGCTGCCCAAAAAGTTCCAGATTCCAAGTGAAATTACTAATTTACCCTTCAATACTAGTGCATGTCATTTTTTGAATTTTACGTCTTTACCATTTTTAGCATATCTCCCAAACCGTATAACCAATGGGGACGAAACATGCGGGAAAATTTTAGTTGACTCAATACCTAGAAGCTACAGTTTTACTAATTTGGGTGTTAGTATACAAAACATTATACTTATTAAGGTTTAAAATTTAGGCCGTGCGAAATGACCCATTTTAGTAAAATGACAATAACTCAACAATCTGAAATACTTATCGCTCCATACAAGCAGCTAAAAGAACCTAAGACACATACCTAGGTCACTATTGATTTTCCTAGAACTTCTCAAGTCAAAAATTTCCCTATACACTCAAATCTATTCAACTTTTCAAAACAGTCCCAAATAAAGAGTGACGCATTTTGTGGCTTACGGAAACGGACACATTTTGAAAACTACGTGTGATTTTTAAGTGACACCAATTGGAGGTGATACTAATAAGGGTCCTCTACTAAGAACATGATTATTTTACAAAAAGTTTGTAGAAAAACCTGGACTTATGCCCCATTTTCTACGACTAGGTCTGATTCGACACGTTTTGGTAAAACGGCCGTATCTCACTCATCCGGAGAAGATAAAATTTCATCCAATTAGCCACATGTACTTAAGACCTATTCCTATCAATATATCAAAACTCCTAGTCTGGTAAGACCAAAAATAATCAGAAATTAAGGCTACAACCTGCTGGTCTAAAATCTACTCCTAAAACTCATCAAAAATCATTCCAACTCTTAAACCAAATCCACAAAACTCTAAACAATGACATACATGATTGATTAACACTTTAACAAACACAAAATATCCAAGATTTCCATAAATTAATAAAATCTTGCATGGACCAAATCAAAAGGAAAATCAAAGATAGAGATTAAACCTTACTTAGGAGATGCTTAAAACAAGAGAATCAATCACAATCAAACCCTTTTGACCTAGGGCTGAGTTCAAACCAAGTAAAAACCCAAAATATTTAACACAAAGCTTCTATTTAACAAAAATAATGATACCCACTTGGTAGAATAAAAACCCAAATCAAAACTTCAAGAAAAGTCCCAAATACCCTTCAAATCATCACCAAAACTAACCAAACTTTGCAAGGATCTTAGGATACATGTTGTGAGAGATTTAATGAGTAGAAAATTATTATAAGTATGGTGATGGTGGTGGTGGATTTCGGCAGCCAAGGAGGAGGAAGGGAGGATGGGTTTTTGTGTCGAGTGTAACCGGCGGGGAAGGGGGGGGGTTATGGTAGATTTATTATTTTTTTTTTATTGTGTAAGTAATTAATTAAAAGTGTAGTGTAAGAGTTTAAATAAAAAGGTGAGGTTTAAGGTTAAAACGCGAGGTTTTAGCAAGAATTTACGTAAACGCGGAACGAAGCGGAAAATACAAAAATTAGGAATTATAAATCCTCAGGGTATATAATGGGAATATTAAACTTCATAGGACACAAACGGATAAAGATCCTAAGCACGGCTCACGTATAGCTAGAAACGTAAAATTCACTAAATCGGCTAACGATAAAAATAATTTTTTTACCTAAAGGTAAAATAAGAATAAAATAAGATTATATTATTTACCTGAATTTTATGAAGTCTCACATGTACTTCTCAAGCTCAATCTCTTTGTTTTGAAGTACAATTAAGCATCTATCCCGAGTACTATTAGACTCCCCCAGAGTTCTAGTAGTCTTCTCAAGATTAGATTTGCACTCTTTCAGTTCTTGAGACAGTGATGCGTTTGCTTTCTTTAATTGCTTTAAAATCTTTTTATTTTCTTCAGTATCAAGTGTTAAATTTGCAATTAAATTAGCAAGCGCAACACGCTCATCATCACATTCTTTAACATTTTGGTCAGCCTGATCATCTTTATCACACATATTTGATGAATCAGGAATGACATTACTATCATCCTGTTCCACTACATATGTGTTATTAATGGATTCAGGTTGCTCAGAATGTTTTCTTTCATTAGCAAACACATTATAGTTAGTATCATTTTGTATCTTTTCCAATGGCTCAATATCAGATCCAGAGTCTGCAGGTAAGACCTCTTGAATCTTTGCCATGAAACTGTAATGTGCTTCCAATTCTTGTTTATCAAATTCTTCATCTGTGTCCTCTAGCCAATCAGCTTGCTCTGCTTGAAGTAGAACACCTTTCTCAGCTTGTTTGTACAGCAACATCTTCTCCTTATGATAGGTGTAGTCTTTTGACCAAATTCCTTGCAGTTGTAGCATTGTATCCTAGTCTGCTGCACTACCTGACTGCCTACAATTTCCTTAGCCCCAGCAAAAGTCACTGCCCTCTGATTCCCAAACTGCCGAGTCTGATTTTCATTAACGTATCTTAGGGTAGTATCCACATTCTTGTTTCTGGAGTTTAAAGAGGTTATGAGGTTGTTGTTGGTAGGTTTGTAGAGATTTTTGAAGTACTTTGCAATGAGTGCCAAGTTTTTCTGCATTTCCTTATCCTTCTAAGCTTATTCTGGATCATTGTCTTCTTTAAAGGCTGACTCAGATGGAGGTGTGATTGGTTTGCCTATCCCTTTACCTTTGTGTCTGGTAGAAGCATTAGATCTGGTGGAAGAAGATTGTTTTGTTGGAGGTGCATATTATCTTTGACGTTTTGGTGCTTGGTAATAAGTATCTGGATATTGTTAAGCAACAGCAACAAGTGCTAGTGATATGACACGATGTCCAATTCTTGAGTTTGCTTGACAATTGTCACAAATATTGACCATTTTGGTTTTTTAGTGGTTTATAAGTACTCGGTTTGAAAAATGGTCGCAAATGGTGATGAAAGCAGTGATTTTTTTTGTGGATGCCATTGTCTGTATTGTGGTGTGGTTTTCCATTTAATATATTATCTTTCAAAAAAAACCAATGATTTTTATTTGAATGCTTATAAGAAGCTTGCACTGGTATATATCATTTGTCGCATGAAACGTCGTCGTTTCGACGATGGGCCGAAAACCGGCCCAAAATGGAAAAAGAAAACAATTCTGCCGGCAGAAATTAGAGATAAAAAAAGAAAATTTACAAAACTGACTCTCAACTTTTAACTATTTACGACTTTTTTATATAATAAACTTTATTTATCAAATATATAACACATATCTACCGATTCATTCAGATAAAAAACCCACGGAAAGATCTTTGAATTGTGAACAAAACGAGCTCAATATTGCAACGCTTATGACATACGTATGATTTTATAAAAAATGTTGGACTTTAATATATATATATATAAATAAGTCCAAGGAAGTAAGATTCAAACACCTCGCTTCGGGGGAGATTGTTAGCCTCAAAATATTAAGTCAAACAAGGAAACTTGGTCTTTATTTATTAGTCGTTGTAATTGGCTAGAAAGGGAGTCAAGCTCGTGATTTAAACTAATATTGTATACGTTGCGGGCCAAAGCCCAAAACCCAAGCCGGCCCAACAACCCTACACCTAGGCGTCACCCTAGGGTAGTAAGAAACTATAAATATCCCTCTCCATCCCATGGAGAGGGTGTTGGTCTCATTTGTAATTTTTGTGTAAGGTAATCATCCATCTTTTTCCTCTTTACTTTCTCTCTCTAGTTTCTTTCTCTAAGATTCTTTCATTCTTCTATCTTTTTTCTTATGGTTTCTTATCATTGATTCATACCTATTTGTATGGAAGTGAAATGATATTATAGTGGTACCGACAATTGACATCAGAGCACAGGAGCGATTCGTGTGTGTGGTTTGTTGATTTGGTAGTATCATCAAGACAAATCAAAATATAAACACCAAAGCAAACACAACACTTATTGCTAAAACGATCCTTATAAGATTCACTAAAATGACAAACGGTTAAGGATTCGGACTACGATGATAAGTGATTACGAAGTTGATTTGGTATCCCTTATTTGACATTGAAGTGGGTTTCACGAATGCATCTACTTATTTCATCATCGAGACTTCCTTCTATATTCTACCCCTTTTCTTTAAACCCCCTCTATCGATTGATGACTTGCTTATACATATACGGTTATGATTGAGACTTGAATTATCTAGTTTCTAGCAGTCAAGGGGTGGTTGGGTGAAGACCTAGATTACTATCACTTACAGAGTATCACACACACATCTTTCCCTTTTTTCTCTCATCGTCAATAATATGGCTACTTATTTGTTTCATCCTCCCTGACCTCCGGATCTTGTTTTTCCTAGTGTTTCTTATGGTTAACAATTGAACAAAACCCTTTCTATTATACCCGCGTCATTGTTTGAGGGAGAGAATCAGGTATACTAACAATTTTGCAGGTTTGTTGGACGCATTGTTGCTGATTCTATTACAGAAAGATTGAAATGAGCCACAACCTACGTCTTCAGACGGTTTGATTTATCACTCCTGTCTCGGTATATTACTAAGGTCTTGTTTCAATAATCACTTGATATATGTGCTTAATTAACTCACCCCAAACATTGAGGGGGAGCTCGATACATCTTAAGTCCATTATAGATCAAAACCATACAAAAGTTGCATACTTTTGATCGGGGGAGAAAATGTGACTTAAAATATGAACTGATAACTAATGATTCGATTGATTCAAAATGCTAAGTCCTATCCTTGCATGTGCAAAACATCTTTCGAATATCGATGCACATGTATAGGGGGAGTAAAAGTGTTAATATACTCAACAATGTCAAGATACCAAAACTTTTGTGTAATACACAAGTATCTTGATAATTCACAAAGAATCTTTTGTTTCATGATTGGGAAAGTGATCTTAAGGAATGCGAAGGAATGAGATGTTGTACCACCAGGGTATTCGTAGAATACTCATATACTTGTCTTCGGACAGTATCCACTAGTGAGAATGACTCGTCTTACAAATACTTGTATGAGTTTGATGAGAGCCATGAGGCACTTCATATCTTTCGAGATATCTTTCAAAACATCATCAGAGCATTCTGATTTAAACTTTCGTTGTGTCCTAAATAAATTTCACAAGCACATCGAATGTTTTTCAAATCACGTTTTTGCCAACAGGCCTTCTATGGTACTTAATTGTATTAAGAAGTAAAACGCTGAACAGGAATTATACGGTATAGTCAGCAGATAGTAACTGTACTGACTCACTCTTTACCATTCTATTAGTAGAAATACTCATAGTGTGTAAGTCTACGGACATCTGGTTTAGAGAACAGCAAGCATACGGGAATCTGGTACTTCGGTATTGGAGGACTTAAAGGCTTTGAGCTGGAAAACCTGTCAAGAAGGTTCTTTATTGAATCTATCTGATCACAGGTGCAGTATTCATACTGTATGGTAATCGACTCACCATGTTTCTAAAACAAAGAGTTGACTACTCCAGAGCAAACGGCTACTGGTAAAGAGATATCAAATCCGTTCCTAGCTGATAGTTTGCTAAAAACTATAAGGTTATCATTGCACCTTGTTATTGCAACAAAGCATTGACTAGTCCATAGCAAACGGCTCATGGTAAAGACATATCAAATCCGTTGATAGCTGATAGTTTGCTAAAAACTATATTGTTCATACTCAAAGGTTTGAAGACATCAAGAAAGCTAAGTAAATGAAGCTTCCGCACCTCTGAAATCAAAGTCTTCTTCAAAATATTAAAGATCTGAAGAATTGAAGAAGAAAGATCATAAAAGCTTTCATGATTACAGCAAGTATGAGCATGTCAGACTAAAGTTCAGCATATGGCAAAACCAAGAAAAGATCACATATACTTCAAGCAAATCAGAGATCAAGATCGAACGTTAAAGATTGGATTACTGGTGAAGCATCTGAATATCAAGTGATGAACCGCAAAGACAGCGAGCTAATATACTATGAATTCAAATATATACGCTACGAAGACCTTACTTAGGGGGAGATTGTTAGAAACACAATTTCACGCAATTTCACAGTCTAACAAGTGAAGCTCGGTCTTGAAGAAAATTGGCATTTCATAGCTCAATAGTTAGTTAATTAATTGTAATGTTTTAATGATGTAAACGGGCCAAGATAGAAAAAGCCCAGATAAAACCCTCAAAGGCCTCCTAGACTGATCATCTTTAGAGTACAAATACTCTATGTTTTTTCTCTTTCCTAGGTTAGCTAGTCAATATTACTTTTAGGGTTTCTAGCCACCAAATTGTTCTCTTTCAATTTTTCAATCAATCCTTGTTTAATTTAATCTCTTGATTCTACATATCATTGTTAAAGGTTTATATGAATGATCATGGAACCTACACACTATGATGCTTAGCTACTTATTATTGCTATTTTCTCACTAAAAGGCATAAACACATAACATTTACTGCACAAATAAGTTAAACTTAATTAACTCCTCTTTAATTGTTAACCCGTTATTGTTTAAAACATTTTTCTTTATCAGACACTGATTTTATGAAGAAGATATTTGACATTTTCTCCCCCTCAAACAATGACCTGTTTTCTATTTAAAGAGTTGTAGTCGTTGTTTGAGTGGTCAAATGTATTTGAAAATGATTTTCAGATGATTAGGTTTCTTGATGCATATATTTAATTTCGCTTAATTTTAAAGAGCCCACGTGTTTTCTCTTCCGGGACTTGAAGGCATCCGTAGTCAATTTTTTTAAAAAAAGGGCAATGATTCAAATAGTAAGAAACGACATGGGTGAATTGAAGAAAGTTTTATAAAAAAACTGTCTAAGGATAGAGGTGGGCTTGGTCTCGGAGTTTATATTGATGAATAAAGAATGGTCTCCTGTTTAAATGGAATTGGAGTTCTTTACTCAAGGAAATTACATTATGGGACGAGAATAATTTAAGGCTTATCCATGGTGCTGACTGTCGAATTAGGTGCAAACCGAGTGTAGGTATTTTCAATCTTGCTGGACGAATCTATACTCAGGATAATGAATTCATTATACGAAAGAAGGGCATTGATTTAATAAAGTACATGCACATCAAAGTAGGAAATGGAAACCCTTACGGATTTTCCCGGGAGGATAAATGGGTGATGAAGAATGGTGTTCTTAAAGATAGGTTTCTACGCGTATATGCTCTCGCGAATTCGTAGTAAGCACAATCAACTGTTGCGGGCGAAAGCATTTCTCAGCCCAAATTTGACGTTTTCCCGTTTAGACGAAACCCGAGAGGAGGAGCTAACTAGATCAGTTTCAAGAAGGTAAAGATTTTGGCGTGAGCTGTGTGAGTCTAGCTTCTATTTCGGATCGTTGGATATGAGAGTTGGAGAACACGGGGGACTTTTCAATGGCTTCGGTTCGAAGAATGATTGATGATAAAATGTTGCTGATGCTGGATTGCAAAACCAGATGGATAAGTAATGTGCCTCATCAAAGTAACTTTCATAAATCAGGCGTGGACAGCCATGACGGATTCACACTGCCAACGAGTGGTACAAATATTTTCTCGGACCAGGTATTTCCTATTATTGAATCTAATTTTATGTCTAATTGTGATGACGGGAGTGGATACGTCGAGGGCAATTTAGTTTTTCAAGTGTGGTAAGGCTCGGGATTGTGTGACCTCATCACACACTCTGGTGAATGTGCCTATTTCGAAATATTGTAATTCATATGAGGAGTGGTGTACTATTGGCTTGAGAATGTGTCCATTTGGCCATCGAAGAACGAAGAAGGATGGCTTGTAGGAAAGTATTCACTTTTTGTGTGGCTTCTTTTGGTGGTATTTTCGCCCAACAAAACTATATTTGAGGGCAAGACGCCTAAGAAGGCGATGTTTTTTTTTGGCGATGTTTTTTGATGATTTAGTGTGTAAGTCCTTTTATTGGTGTCGATATAGGTGTAAAAAGCCGTTCGGTTGGAACGATTGGCATAAAAACCCTTACATTATTCCGTTGTAATTCTAGCAACTTGCTAGTGGTCTATCAATAAATCAGCCGTTCAAAAAAAAAGTTATAAATGAATGAATTTTTTTAAGTAAAACAATAAAATAGGGTGGATTATTATACATGTTTCATAAGAGTAAAATATGTAGATTTTTAAATTAAAAGATCCAACATCCTTAATCACCACTAATATATTTTAAAGCATTAGGCGTTGCATTTTCATATTATTATAACTTTCAGAACTCTTATTTCTTCATAAATTTATTATACAATCGGCTTTGATTACGAATTACTAGAAAAATAAGACTTATAAACATTTAACTAGGAACTTTCGATCTAAATCTGATCTTACGATTATGATCTTGCAAAGATAAAAACGATCAATAATATATGATTTCGATAATTAACATCCTTGCATAAAAGAAATTGTTAGTCGTATTATTCATAGAATGCATACGTGAAACGCGTGCATAATTTTAAATTTTGGCTTGAATATATAACACCTAATCTGAAAATCTTAGCTAGATTACTTGAAAACTACAAATTCTTTATTGTTAACTCTCCATGAAATGTTTTATATTAAAATGCAAGTTGTGTCTAGACTATTTGTTTCTTTTTTTTAAACTCATAATAAACTCAGGGACGGAACCAAGGGGACTCCCGGGACATGGAATTATGCAACCTAGTGTTAATTTTTGTAAAAAACCTCAATTTTTTCTAAATGCACCCGGTTCAAAAAATTTGTGTTCCTCATATTGTATAATTTTATGTAAATGCACCTGGTCAAATAGTGTCCTGGTTCCGTCCCTGAATAAACTAGTAAGTCAATGACGATCTGTAATCAAGCTTTATTTAGCAACTTATGAATCAATATTCTAGCATTAACTTGCGGTGACGGCATAAAAATGATAGGTAGTATATCGATTATATAAATTTTGAATAAATTATCTTAAAGAATGTAAATAATGAAACATTCTACAAATCAGCATTTGATAGATTATCCAACCTCGAGCAAGTGGAATTCGGTTTGTTAGCTGATATTTGTTTAGTCTTTCCACGAAATAAATCGAGGAACTAAGAAAGTTGGGTGCCTCATAAGAACTCTACCTGCCTGCTTGCTCCCCCTTCCTTAACACGGTACATCTCGCGCCTATGGGCTGCTACAACTATATAAAAATACACATAAACTGGAAGGATAAAAAACCCACATGGTGGACTGACGAGCTACAAGTTCTACGAGACATAAGCGGGATTCTCTAAAAAGCCAAGGTCATGGGTGGCGTCTATAACACCCCCAATTTGGGTCGCAGCAGAATATGGGTTTGAGAGTGTTACTTCATAGATCAATAGCACAAGATACATATGAGAACGACCTTAAAAAGAGTCGTAAAACTGATACATTAGATTTAAACAAACTGTTTGTTACAAAAGCCCATAGCTTCACTTGTTCATTGTTCAAAATGTAAAGACTCTAGCACATAACAAATATTTCCCCAAAATATAATGCGACTAAATCTTTAATGCACATGACTTCCAAAATATAACCACCAATGTATCCCTTGTCTTGTATCTCATTGACCTCCTGAGAAAACATGCTTTAAAACGTCAACATAATGTTGGTGAATTCATAGGTTTGTAAAATGTATAATGTAGGACCACAAGATTTCCCAAGTGTATGATAATGCAACAAATGCAAACATCACAAAAATGTAATTACTTTTCCCTAAGCTCATGACACTGAAGCTTAACATATATGAATTGCAATATAAATTGCCAACATTGCCCTTGATGATGTTTTAACCCGCAACATCTCTAAATTCGACATGGTATACGTCCGTTGTCCGGCAAACTGGCACAGTGAGCGCTACTCACCCGAACGGGGAGGTCAATCCCAAATAGATCTATTTATAACATTCGCGCTTACTCAGTAATTAACAGTTCATGATAATGGGCTCAATGGGTTATCGCTACTTAGGCAAACTCGTAATCATAATGTAAAAATGTCCACTTGTGTCCAATTGTAAAAAAATGAATATTTCCCGCCCTAAAACTTGTAAATCATTATAAATGTAAAACGTAGGGCTATGAACTCATCTTGAGTGAATAAGCAACAATGTAAATCACAGAATGAAAATGTGTCACGTAAATGTCTGAATGCAACCTAATTAATTATAGGTCGTATGAGTACTAAGTACTTTGAATAACTAAAACCATATATAATTCTATATAGCTACATCACCATCTAATTGTAATTGAGAAATAATATTTATAAAGTTAAAATGTTTATAAATATTACCTTAGTAAAAATGTCGTAACTTTCTCGTTTTAAGTCCGTTTTGTACGTTCTTTATGTCTACGCTTTCGTATTAAAAGGATATATCAAAATATTACATTTTAATATTTTTAGCTCTCTGATGAACAGTGATTTTGACTGTTCATGCACTTTATAAAATTATTTTTATAAATTTAATTATCGTAATCTCGTAAAAATCATAACTTGTTCATTTTAACGATGATTTTTGTGTTCCTTATACCTATGGATTCATAATTTAAAAATCTAACACTTTATTTAGATTATGAAAAGTGTAAGTTTCTGGTTTCAAAAAGTGTTTTTATAAATATACTTTTATAAACACACTTTTATATATTTATTATTGTAAACATGAAAAATCCATAACTCCTTCGTTATTGATCAAATAATTAAGATCTTAATGTTTTGGAATTCTAAAAATGTATACTTTCTGTTAAAAATAATCAAATATTTTTATCAGATGTGGAAAGTAATAAGTTTTTATAAAATTACTTTTATAAAATCATTTTTTATCGTAAACTTGCAATTGGCGTAACTTCTTCGTTATAGCTCGATTTTTAGAATTCTTTATATGCTTACGATCCTTTTAACATGTAGTATTTTAATAAAATATAAAAAAAATGTTTTATTTTCTAATTTAAAACAAAATGTTTGGAGTTTTTATATAAAAAGTGTTAATCTTATTTTTATAAACTTTTTGGCATAAATGTAATACTACAAGTCTTCTACCATATTTCCTACTACAAGTCTCATATATTTTAAGTCCTCTAGTCTATCATTTGTCCAATAATAACAAGTCCTTTCATTTGTTTATTTATAAACTTTAATAAGTAAACTCTTAAACAATTAATCTATATATACTTTTATAAATTAAACCATACTTGTATAATGTATATACTTTCATTCCAACGTGTTTTTAACATCAATATTACATATGAAAAAGTATTTCAAACCATGATCAAGAGTAATAATCTATTTTACATCTTAACATATTTCCTAGATGGTGATTTACTATATAAACATTATATACACATAAATCATAAAGATAAATAGTGTAGGGTTTTTAGATGACCTTAAGATAAAGTAGGATGAAGAGTAACAAGTTCTAAACCCTAGTTTAGAATCAAAACCCAAGCTTCCAAGACTAAAAAACCCTAATTTTCCAAGAAACCCTAATCTTGTAATTTCTTGGTTAAACCCGTGTAAATGCTAAACCAAGCCTTCAATACACCTTGGAATATCTTAGATATGATACTAGAATACTTGAATACTTGGTAGGAAAAATTATATGAATGTTTTCTTATGTTTGTATGTGAGTCGTGGGCTAGGGAGGAGAGAAACAAATAGTTGTGTGAGTTTTTGCTTAAGGAAATTGTATGTGTATGATGTATGCAAGTCTAAGCCTTTATATATACAAGAAGTGAGTCCAAGTTGCTATTAGAGTAGTTAAACTAGTAGAAACAAATGGAGGGGCGGTGGACAATGGAGAGGGAATTAAGGAGAGTCTTGGTCCAGTTTACTAGTCATAGCTAGATTTCAATGAGTCTTAGGTTGTACATGGTACTTGGAAGATAATTTGTATGCTATTGGTTCCCTTTTGTCTATGTTGTATCCGAAAATTGGAGGGGGAGGGGGGGAAGACCAATATAAGTCTTTGATATTTTGTGTTGAATACTTGTATTACTTGTAGTTTTAAGTTGTAGTCTTTAAGTGTAGAAGTGTAAACTTGTAGCATTTGGTTTCTAAAGATTTTTTTTGGTAAAGAATAGCATTTGGTTTCTAGTTGCTTTCTTATAGGAAAATTTTGGCTACAATGATAAAT
Organism: Tanacetum coccineum; assembly: GCA_026074375.1. Taxonomy (NCBI): domain Eukaryota; kingdom Viridiplantae; phylum Streptophyta; class Magnoliopsida; order Asterales; family Asteraceae; genus Tanacetum; species Tanacetum coccineum. The sequence goes on from BQNB010000799.1 coordinate 156,015, forward strand.
ATGAGTGAACTTTTATAAAACTTTGAGTATTGGGTATAAAAATAGGTATTTGTTGAAGCGTAAATAAGTTTTGGTGGTTCTGTGAATGCCTAAATGTATTTTATCGCGAAACGTAAACACTTTACGTAACCAATAAAAATAAATTGTGCAAAGTTAATAATTATCCTCCAAATAATTATCTAACGCTTGCTTGACGTAAACCTTTAATTGTTTGATGCCCGTTTACGTTGAATGATAACTTTTAGCTTACGCGATTTAACTATATGATGAGAATTAAAAGCAACGCGTACGAGACTAAAAATAAATAGTGAAATAAATGATGTCATAAAATGACCTGAAAACATAGAGTATTATAGTCTTCCCTCGTTAAATGAGCCTTGTCCTCAAGGCTTAAGACGCAGCACTTGACGACGGTGCGGTTTTTATGAAGAGGTGTGGATATTTCTTTCGAAATTGGTCTTCACGTTCCCATGTGAACTCAGGACCCCTCCTAGAGTTCCATCGAACCTTGACAATTGGG
>BQNB010000800.1:5199-10199 GCA_026074375.1 Tanacetum coccineum
CCAGAAAAATATTTCCTCACAAAAAGACAAAAAAGGAGCGTCCTGAGACAGAAGACGGTCCCCTGATTTATAGGACGGTCCCCTAATATATCTGGGACCGTCCAGTTGTCAGACGCTCCTCCTTCTTGCCTATAAATAGTGGCTCATTTCCAACTATTTTCTCACCTCTTTGCACATAGTTTTCTCTGTTTAAATCAGTTTACATATTTTCCTTTCTTTGATCATCAACTTGTTTAAATCTGCTTTACAAGTGATCCAATCTTTCTTTCCAAAGTGCAAGAGAAGAATACTCGTAATCATCAAGATACAAATGTTGTAGATTTGTTTGTGCATTCGTAAACTTGGTGCATTCTTGTTGTAATTTGTACATCAACCACATAACCTCCAATCTTGTTTAGTTGTTAGATCGGGTTAGTATTTATGTCCTGAAAATACGTGTTTGATAGGTTAGTATTTTAGTCCTCAAAATACACTTGTGAGTGAGAGATTGGTTCTAGCTAGATCAGAACTTGACATTTAGCTTAGTGTCAGAAATTGGTGTAAGCGACGATTGTACGGTTTTCTCTGCCTGAAGGGAGCTTGTTGACATAGTGAAGTGAACTCTCTAGTTGGGTACTCGAGGAGTGGAGAAGGGAGAAGAAGAGCTTCGTTACCAAACCACTATAAATCTTAGTGTTGTGGTTTGATCTTTCCAACTCTTTATTATTGTCCTGCAATTTACATTTCATAGTTATTATTGTGCATTATTATATACTATGTTCATATTGTGATTGATTCATCACGTAAACTCAAATCTAAAAGTTTTGAAATAATAAGATTTTTGAAAACATTAAAAACGGTAAAACTATTCAACCCCTCTTCTAGTTTTCCACGATTGGTATCGGGAGTAGGCTAACCCAAGATTTTTCAAGTAAATTGTATTTTAAAACTTGATTCGATCTATGGAGTCTAAAAAATACCTAGAAGGGCAATCTATGCAAAGACCACTAGTTTTCGAAAGCGATGATTTTATTTACTAGAAAAGTAGATTCGAGACTTATGTGAAATCAAAAGATCTAGATAGTTGGCATATTATTACTCATGGTGATTTTCAACCTATTAAAAATAATTCTTTAACTAAAAACAATGAAATTGTGCCTTATGACAAATAAAGTGATGATCTAAAAAAGAGGCTTGCTAAAAATAATGAAGCAAAATGATGATCTATAATGCTTTACCAAGGAAAGAATATGAAAGAATTTGTATGTGCAAAACCACAAAGAAAGTTGACAAACTTTGTTAATCACTTATCAAGGTAATAGTTAAGTCAAAGATAACAAAATAGATCTTCTTATTCAACAATATGAACAATTTACTATTCCAAAAGATGAGTCGATGGACAATGCTTTTCCTAGATTTAATATTATTATTACTAGTCTAAAAGCTCTTGATGAAGGCTATTCTAGCAAGAACTATGTTAGGAAATTTCTTAGGGCTCTACATCCTATATGGAGAGCAAAGGTCACCGCGATTGAAGAATCAAAGGACTTGACATCACTATCACTTGACGAACTTATTGGTAACTTGAAAGTTCATGGAGTGATAATTAAGAAAGATTCCAAAAGAGTTAAAGGTGAAGGAGAACGAATGAGGTCTCTGACCTTAAAGGCTAAAAAGGAATCCAATGATGAAGAAAGTGCGGCCTCCAGAAGTGAAGATGAAGAATACGCCATGACGATTAGAGACTTCAAGAAGTTTTTCAAAATAAGAGGTAGATTCGTAAGACAACCACGAGATGAAAAGAAGTCATTCCAAAGGATCCGGGATGAAAAGAATGGAAAGAGAGAAAGAACGTGCTTTAGATGCGAAGATCCTAACCACCTTATCAGAGAATGTCTGAAGCCACCAAGAAACAAAAATCAAAGGGCTTTTATTGGAGGATCTTAGAGTGATAGCGGTGAGGTAAAAGAAGAAAAGACCAAAGATGAAACGTGTCTCATGGCTCAAGCATCTAATGAGATATGCTGGGGAATTGATTTGAAGTCTGACGAATGGATCAAATATAGTGGTTGCACAAAGCATATGACGGGCAACCGAAAGTTAATTTCTTTGTACAAAGCATACAATGGAGGTAATGTAATTTTTGTTAGTAATCTATGTGGAAACATCATAGACAAAGGTACGATTTCTCACGACTCTCTTAATATTGTAAATGTTGAGTATGTAGATAACATGGCATCATTAAAACTCTTACAGGTCACTCGTGTAGCATCCTTAGACATATCACAAGTTTCCATATCATCCATAATGGTATTCAAATTTAGGTCACTCGTATGCTGTTCGAGAGCCACACGATTAACAGCTTGGGTATTTACCTTGTACATGGCAACATCACAACCAATAACAGTAACACCAGAATTCACATAATTAACAGGTTGTTGGAAACTTCCTAACAAATCAGCCACTGGTACATTCGATACAAGACCACATTCTTGCTGTTTTGAACCACCATCAACACCCACAACACCCACAATGGAACCCATGACAGCCAAAGGTACACTGTCTTGGATATCCACATCAGGTTAACCAATCATCTCAGCATGCATACTTCTTGTAGTTGCAACTACTCGAGTAGATGATGCATTCGAATTAAGGGTGGCAATTTTTGACACGACACAATAAATGACATGAACCTGACACGAAGTTAAACAAGTTTGGGTTGAGGGTAAACATGTTTGGGTCAAAAACATGTCAACCTATTTAACCGTTTGATAAACGGGTCGTGTTTGGGTTTAGTAAGTATTAAACAGGTCAACACGTGAACCCGTTTAAATATATATAAGCCTCTAAAAATAAAATTTATAACTTCAACTTTATGTTAGATTTGAATTAAATGTATTTTGTTATGTACTTAATATAAGTGAGTTACGATTATAACTCATATATCATTGAAATTATCGTATAGTTATTTGTATGTTATGTTTATAATGTTTAGAACCTTATATCGTTCTTTATATCAGTTTTGCATTTAAATTAGGTAAATCAACAAACCACCAACCTTATTTAACGCTTGACCTATTTACTTACACAGGTTAAACGGGTCGCAAACGGGTTACACGTGTTATGCAGGTTTGTGTTAAGGTTGAATCTCTTAACATGATTAATAAATGGGTCATGTTTGGATAAAGGTCATAATAACCCGTCAACCCACGAACCCGAACAGGTCAACCCGAACATGACTCGATTGACACCCCTAATTCGAATGCACCACATTAGACGTCAATTTTACCCCCTCCTTGATGTAATGAAACAAGGGGGTTTGCCTGCGCTTCGCTGCGGGATGATTAGCGGGCGTCGTTTTGGGTGGGCAGAAGTGGATCTGGTGTGCACACGGCGTTGCAGGCGTAAATAGTCATTGCAAGCGTAAATAGTAAACATGACAGAAAAAAGTTAACATGATAAAGAAAATATAAGCACATCAATTATGGGAACAAATGAGAAGCTAACAAATTCATAAACTTTCAAATAGTTAGGAGTTATAGCCCATTTTAGAAGATAGATTATACATATTAGGGGTGAGGAGGCCATGGAGAACTACTTCTCTACTGGAATTCATTGAGAGTTGTACTTTTAAACCCAAGAAAATAAGCCGCAATACTTTAATGACTCTTGATAAAGTTTTTGTTGAAAAGGAGGCCCAACATAGTCAGAGAGGCAGTTGCTGAAAACCCTTTTTCACATAAGTTTTCCATTGTTAGCAAAAATCTGAACCTTTCTTCTTCCTGAAACAAAAGAGCAGTACAAAATATTGATAAGGTAATAGGCACTGATGTTTAAACATAATTCAATGAAAATCAGTTATAAGATTGTATAACTTAACTTGCCTCGAACACTGAAGTGTAGAATCTTAATATCACATTTGAGAAGAGTTGACTTTCAGATCCATCCAAAAAAACCCCTCAAAATATAGAATAATCAAATCAATCTATAAAAAAACTCAAGAGTATACCTCAAAATAGTCTCAAAAGTTGTCTGTGGCCGTGAGATTTGGGTTATGTTTGATTTTTATGAGATAAAAGTGGTCTTCAATTGTGTATTCTGACGAGAAAGAGATGAGTAAAAATGTTGTATGTGTTTGATGTGTGAGTGTCTGAGTGATTATGTATATATTGAAGACACGTATAAGGTCAACATGCTTAGTAAGATATAAAAGATGAGGAAACGTGTACTTGGGTACGCCTTGTCTTTTTTCTTTTTATCCTTTTAATTCACATCAATCATACCATCATTCATGCCATTCTTCATACGACCTATATAGGCGATCACGATTCTATAATGAACATCCAATAAGTTCTCCATCTTTCCTATTTCGTGGTTGTCTTTCACTACTTTTTAACTCTTTTATCGCTCCCTCGTCAACCTGAATCACATAAACAAATCATTTAAGTAATTTTGTTCGGGTCATTCAATCCATGAAAAACACTACTTTCGAAAGACAGTTTCTTACATTAAGTGTTGCTTGAAGGACTATGTTGTCGAACCCAAGCACTAAATCACTAACACTGGAATACGCCCCATAAGTTGATCCTTCATGCATCTATTAAACCAAATATCAAATTTTATGTTAATTAAATGTGTCATTTTACTAAACAAAATCATGTCTGTAAAAATTTGGAGAGATATATGTCAGATTTAGGTAACGGGTCAAATGGGGTTTGGGTTAAAATAATTGCACTTTAAAAACAGAAGCTGTCTTGGTTAAACGGTAATTTGTTTCCAAATTTATAAGGCGAGAAAAGTTGTTGTTGTTAATTTTTTTCCAAATGGTAAATAACTATGAAGTTATTAATGCATCCATATATATTGAATAGGTAATAGCAGTGTAGTTTTTGTCATTTGTATCCTGCTAGCTGATGTGTCATTGTGTGGTGTATATGTTATTGATTCAAGTTTTAAATTTATATTTTGCCGACTAAACCAAAAACAACACTTTAACGGGCAGTGTACCCGATCGTTAGTAG